>CAIGRR010425095.1:0-15475 GCA_903798365.1 Fraxinus sp. 1973-6204
ACGAATGTCGGACCAAAATGAGCAAAATTGGTCCCTTCAGAGTGTCAACGTCTTGCTACAATTTTATTTTATTCAACGAACTTTTCATTTTTTGAAACAGTTGAATTCCTATAATAATTGTCATTATGTGAATGGGCAAGTCAGCCAGTATATATATGTCTCGTTTTCCTCTTTTCAACACACAGAATTTCATCTGAAAATTCATCTGCATACAGTTCGAGTTTGTCTTCGTTTTCTATTTTAATTTCAGTCTTAGTGGTGATATTGTTTGGGCACTAACTCAGTTCGCCGGAGTAAAATCTGTGGTGCTCAGATTCTACCCTTCTTCCATTGTATCTTGAGAAGCAGACGCTCGATTTATACCTCAAGCACGTACGGTGGGAGGAGAATCTGTTTTAAGGAAATTATGTGTAACACAAGCCTCGGATTAAAAGTTCATTACTGTTTAATTACTATTATTTTTCTTGTTATTCCTCACCGTAATTAACAAGTCAGTAGATTTGTTATAAATATATAATTTAATTTGTTCAAACTGCAAATTCGGTATCAAGTGTGTAAAATCGATCCATTCTGCATATACGGTTATTTGTGCATATACGGTAACTGTTGCATATACGGTAAACCTTGCAAATAAGTATCCAGTAGTGAAACACTTATCTAACAGTGATTCTATTGTAGTTCCCTTGTCATGCTATGAATATAGGTAGGCAAANTATCAAGTGTGTAAAATCGATCCATTCTGCATATACGATTATTTGTGCATATACGGTAACTGTTGCATATACGGTAAACCTTGCAAATAAGTATCCAGTAGTGAAACACTTATCTAACAGTGATTCTATTGTAGTTCCCTTGTCATGCTATGAATATAGGTAGGCAAATAAATCGGGTTCTTCAACCGTTTGATGCTGTCCGGTTTATTCGTAGAGAAAACTTACTCCTCCTAGTGCGTTCATTGAAGATAGGATTAAAGGCGATGAAATTTCACTAAGAGTTTGGTCACACCAACATCTTTAAACAAGAAATTAGAAAGTACGATGATCTAGAAAACTGTACCGAAGAAATCGATTTCAGTAACAAGACCTATAGAAATCTTCAGTTGAATCATGACCAGCATGTGCTAGGATGGCATCACCACCAGGGTGATCTTCGACATAAGAGTTAACATAAAAAAATAAAATAAATAACAAAGGTCAATTCACATACTACAACATATTTGCTTTTTCAGTAAAAGATATTGCTACAATTTGGAATGTAAAAAAACCTTGTCTTTGATGATAATCCAACAGTCAGTCCTTGACTAATTTTGATCAATTAATTAAACAAGACTAGTTAGTCGATTATGGGAGTTTGAATTGAACTTGTTCTACTCAGTGAATAGGTTATTGTAGCATAGTTAGTTTCTCGAATCATTTCGGGTTCAAACTTGGGCTACTTAACATGAAATTTATTTGAAGCTAGAATAGTATATAGTGGAATATTAACGCCCGGTGTAACATGTAACATAATATTCTAGGATATATTTGATAGAAAAGATGTGTTTTTTCAAATGAAAAACTATATCTTTTGGATAAAAGTTGTCCAGAAAGGATGTATTATTCCAACAATTGTCTTTTAATGCACAACTTTTCAATTATTATATATAGGACTTGCAGTTGTAGATTCATTCACTTCATTTTTGCCTATCATATCACTGCATATTCACTTAAAATTATTTTTATATTTATTTGTCTATGTTCAATATAAAGAGAATTCTAACCATCAGTAGATTAGCCGATCTTCGTAATTTGGAGTGTTCCTATTACAAAATGTGATTGTTGCATCATGAAAGACAAATGTCGTTATCTAATAGCACATATACAATACATTATTGTCGTAAAAAAAGTTCAATTCTTGACTAGACCATTTCCTACATTTCCAATAAAGTTGAAATTTTGTAGATTTTTCGCACATAAAGAAGATAGTAATCGAAATATAATTTATGCACGAATTTTATCAGCATATACTTATTAAAAGACCAGTATTCGCACAAGGGTGTTATACATCTCTCTATGGGAAGTCAATTGGGACATTCGAGTGGTGAACTAGTCCTACGAATATGTTGGAACAGCCATTGCGTTTGGACTAGAATTAAAGAATTGGTATGGGAGCTCCTTCACCTATACTTTATGAATAATCTAAGTAGCTAAGTTTCTATTGTCGAACAACCCTGTCCCTTATGTAAAGGACTTTTCTGCTAATTTGAAGATAGATTTCTTCGGTTTGATTTTCTCTTAATAAAAATATTAAATGTTCAGTCGCAAATTTGTCAATTTGGTAAATGAAAAAACTAGGATATTCATTTCTTTCACTTTGCTTGATGAATCATAATGTATTGAATTGTTAGAAAATCTTTAAAAAAAAAAAAAAAAAACGATCAAAGTTAACGTTATGAACGTATCTTTGCACAAAAAAGAAAAAAGAAAATCAGTGTAAATTACAACTGGGCTCCCTAACTTTTCCTTTGATATGGTTATTAAGTCCTCGACCTTCAAAAAGGTTTGGACTCCTATGTGACAAAAATAATCAATTTGGGCCACACTAAGCCCCTATTTGATGTGGATTAAAATCAAATCTTTAGTAGATTTTAATAAAAGTTAATAAAATGTGTGATTAAAATTAATTGTTATTTTGATTTAAATTAAAATCTGAATTTTAATGCCTACCAAACATGGACTAAGTGATGAAAATCAGTAATTTAGATGTTATAATTGCAATTGACTTTCAATTAAATCGAAGATAGACATTAGTTAATTGACCATTTTGTCATCTAGTTGTGAATCATGTGAGAGCCATTTGTCATTTTAATGTATAACGATGGTTTCAATCACATGATGATTCAAATTCACACGTTAAAGTAAGTTGAGGATTAGAAACCTCACTTTTGAAAATTAATAATCTATAATCACATCCGATAAAAGGTTGGGAGCTGCCCTATTCACCCTGAAATTGCTCAATTTTTGTCGTATTTTTTAATTGTTGCTCCGGCTTGATGGAGATAAGAATCTAAATTTTATTTCTAAGTTAATAATTAATTTTCACATATTTTATAATATTCTCAACTTTTCAATCACATATTTTATTAATTTTTATTGAAATATAATTTTATTTCCTCGCCAAACAAGGTGTTATATTCATGTACAATCTAGTACATACACATAAATTTCCTATTATTGTGCTATTTGAGGCAATTTGCTGACGTTTTTGGGTCAAAGCCCATCATATATATGTGCCCATCTCCGGTCACCTCTCTCAATAGTATTCGCCCAGTAGAATCTGCAAGCAGACGTAGAGAGCGAAAGATCAATGGAGTTCCCTTCGGAGAGGACGAGCATATACAAGGTATCCAGGACCATAAAACGCAAAGAGAACACTTTATACAACGCTCTTCGATCGATCTACGAGGATTCGATCTTCGTCGGAGAAATCTCCCAGCTATGGCCGGAGCTGCCGTTGCTCGCGAACCTACGTTGCGGCCTCTGGTACTCCCCCAAATTCCACTCCAATTGCTACTTTAAATCCACCGATGGACATACAAATAATTTGTCCTTCAGCACCTCTCGCCTCAACCTCCACGTGGCACTACTTGCAGGTATATATTCATTTACTTTCTATCTCGTGTTTATATATACATGGTTATCAATTGTCATCTTTGTGAAAAGACGTTAAGTGGCTAGAATGTGAGCTGTGCTATATAACTGTTGTGATTAACAATGGTAATTTCGTCGTTTCTGGTGGTATTGAATTAGGATATGAATTGGTATTTGAAGAGATTCCTTACAAAATAAAAAAAAAATGAAAAGAAAAGAAAAGTAAAGAAAATAAAAATGAAAAAGAAAAGAGAGAGTTGGTTCTTGTGGAATTCCATTAAAAAATGCCCAAGTCCATGATTCCAAACACAACCTTTTGTTTTCTTGATTTTAATCAGCACTACTTCTACCTTAGTAGTATGCATTCTGTAATAAAATAACGAGTGATGTGCGTCATATAAATGTAACATCATATGCAAAAGTTTAGGATACATAAAAATTATACTGGATAATAAAATCCTTTTTGTGAATATTGCTAAAGTTGCAATCTTTGAGTTTTTTCTTCAAGATTTATTTTTTAAATTGTTGGAATAATGCAAGTTTACTCTTAAACCTGCTCAATTTTGATGGGTAGGACAGAAGGGTGGAGTCATGATTGTTGATTCCACAAGAAAAGGGAAGAGGTTTCCTGACAGTATGTCCAAGACAATACCAATTTGGACCTGTGTGTTAAACCGTGCGATTTCTAATCATAGGGCCAGACTGGATGGAAATGGCACTCTAAAGAATGTGAGTAGAAGATTATTTTCTATAGTAATTGATTGAGGTTGTAGCACTACAGGTGTGTTCACATATAAGAAGTTTACAATGCTGATGTTTTCATTTTGATGCACCTGAATACATTTTCACATTTTTATTATAAATTTCTTAGTTTTGCCATGTAAAATATCATCTCACATCATGTTAAGACTTGTGGTTCCATCTTAAAAGGTTAACCTTATTATTTTGTTTTGATAACCGTAGATGTTCGGGTCAACTTGCGCGCACCTCAACTAATCCCATAGGACCATGAGGTTTACGGCCGAGACTAACCTTAGTGGCCCTGAGGGGATTCGAACGGGCGACCAATGTGGAGCAAATTCAAAGTCTGACCAATTGAGCTATCCCTCAGGGTTAAAGGATAACCTTATTAAGAGGAGTAGTCCAAACTCTTATGAATTAATCTATACTCTCATCTTTATTTGATGTGGGATTCTATCCTTTAACATGTCCCCTCAAGATGGTGGCTCGTTCGAGCAGACCAATCTTGAAATCCGTGTGTTCAATTTTTTTTGAGTCTTAATCGGATCGAATCGCTCGTTGGAGCTTAATGGACTCTGATATTATGTTAAGAGTTGGAGTTTCATCTTAAAAGACTAATTTTATTAAGAGTAGTAGCCCAAACTCTTATAAATTGATTTATACTTTCATCTTTATTCTATGTGAGATTCTATCCCTTAACACATTATATCCATTTCAGTTAATTTGAGCTATATGGGTTGATAACTTTTTAGCCGGTAGTTTGAGCACGATTAATTTATCTATATATTTGTACAAATTAAAACCCATCTGGCCGATCCAAGTACATTAGAATGAGGTTTATTTTGACTTGGGTGGTTTTATACTTGATTATAAGGCCGTGTTTGGGCCTGATTAGAAACAGATTAAAATTACAAATTGGACCGATAGTTTATGCAACGGTCCAATTTTACACAAATGGGACGACTTCTATGTCAGTCCATTCTTTCCTTTTCTACCCTCCTTCACTCTTCATCCGACGTAATTGTAGAATCTAAAACCCACCTACCACATTAGAAACCTTCCCCAGCTACCACCTGTTTTCCCCTTCACTCTTCATCCTCCAACGTTAGCTCGCCGAATGGAGTCCCTTGAAATCGGTCGCCCACAAGATATTTAAAATCAGATCTTCAATTCTCGTTTTCCAGCTGACCGTGAGGACGCAAAGGCACAACATGTTCAACGTTGGATCTGAACTCAGCCTCGCACCGTAGTAATCGCCGGCAGCATCCAAGAAATCGGACCACTTCCGCATCTCCCGCACACTTCGTCCAACGTAAATTTCGCGTCACCACGTTTTCCATTTGTCGTTCGTCACCAATTATCCCGTTCGCTTCACAGTAGACTTCAATCCGCAAGTTAATCGCTCCTCCACCACAATATCTCTTCGCAATTAAACCATCGATCCGTTCACTTCTTTGGTATGTAAATTGCATTCTTCCATTTGACATTCGAGTGAAAAAAATTCCAAAACTGATTTTGTCCTGCTTATGATCAAAATTCCCTTTTCTCCTTGTCTGCCGCATAATTACTTTCCTAAGTCACTCCTCCACCTTGACTGGGCCTCCCGTTCAAAACCATTCGGTGGTTGTAGTTTTGGGATGTTTCATTGTATGCTCTTGCTATTGCTCCATTAGAAATATGAAATTTGTTGTTCCTTCCACATGTTCACGTATTGTCCTCCTATGTGGAGTGAGTTTTTTTTGTCTGTTGTGTATTGTTCTCCTATTTGGAGCGGGTTGTTGTAGCTGCTATGTATTGTCCTCCTATTTGGAGCGGGTTGTTGTGGCTGATGTGTATTGTCCTCCTATTTGGAGCGGGTTTTTGTGGCTGATGTGTATTGTCCTTCTATTTGGAACGGATTTTTGTGTCTGCTGTGTATTGTACGTGCATAATTTTTTAAAACTGTTTCTTTTCATACACAGGAGATTAAAGACTATAAAGAATTCAAGGACAAAGATTGTCGGGAGGTGTATCGATACAAGGCGTTATTCGATGACGTTTTCGACTGCGATAAGTACGCAGTGACACCGTCGAAGCTATGTTGCACAAGCTTCGCAATGTTTGAAGACAGTGGTCATGAATATCACCGTGATCAGATCTCGGTCGATGTGGAGAACAGCGGCTCCAGTGACGAGGGCGTAGAACCCGAAACGACTGTAGCGAGCATTGATGTGTCCGGCCCGCATAGTGGGGAAAACGGAAGGTAGCTAGAGATCGAGCGAAGGATAAGAAGAAGAAGCAGCTTTCGACTCGGGACATGTCGTACTCGGTGGATCGTGCGACCACAGCTAGTGAGAAGGTTGCTGCCAAAATTGACCACTTAATTGGACCTGCCGTGTTTGACCGAAGACATGTTTGAAGGAGTTATTGGCTACGGGTCGACTGAAAAAACAAACAGATTTGTACTACTGGACGTGCTCATTCCTCTCCCAAAAACGTAACAGTGAGATATTGGACGTGCAAGACGATACAAACGAGAAGTTCGAATAGGTGGAGTGGAGTAGAGTGGCAAGAGTATAGGAGAGCATTGGTGACAGCTACGGTTGAGAGGGTTGCGTGGAGAGCCGTTTCACGTTTTTTCATTGCTGTTGCTATTTGTTTATATATCATTTTATTACATTTGAGATGAAAACATTTTCATAACTTGTACTTTATTATGGACTGTGACCTACATTTTTCATGTGCAATCTTAAAACCGTTGCTTATGTGCATGCCCATTATTTTGATTCGTATTGATTTTGAACAGGCTTGCAAACAAAAGCTGCATTTGAATGTATGTTATAATTGAGGTGAAAAAAGTACTCATATAGGTGAAAAAAGTACTCTCACATGTTTCACTATGCAAGAATGGTTTTTAGCGGGAACAAGTTTTACACACCATCTTTCCATTTGCCTATAAAAGGCAACGCAATGCAACATAATTTTACATGCTTCCCTGAGCATAGTCTTTGATCTCCCATTAATAAGTAGTGGTATGACACATTTCGATATGAACTCTGCTTTGCAGTCGTCGTCCGATGGCGATGATGAAATTGATGACGAGACATTTATGGAAGAGCTACGGATGGATATAATTGAGTGTTTCAATACTATCACATCAGTGATGTTATTATACGTAACTATTATCGTGAACAAAGACGTGTTTCCCAATATCCATTCGCGCAAAACGGTTATATGTTCATGTTGGATGCTATGAACTGTATCCCTCAACAGTGCTACGCAGAGTCCCGCATGTACCCTACGATGCTACGATCATTCGTGCACGTGCTTCGAGATGAGTACGGACTGTGCAGTCAGTAACATATAGATGTGTACGAACAAGTTGGTATGTTTCTATGCATTTTAGTGCATGGAAAAGGGTATAGACAGGTGTCAACGCTCTTCAACCATTAACTGGAAACCATCGGATATTACTTCAAACTTGTGCTAGCAGCGATCATCGAGTTCTCCAAGCAGTTAATTAAACCGGATCCAATCTATATCATGGTGCTGAGTACCACATTCCGAATCTTAACAAATATTACATATTTCGGGATTGCATATGTGCTATTGATGGTACACACGTCCAACGAGTGAGTTTCATCGGACGCAAAGAAATTCCAACACAGAATGTCTTAGCGGCTTGTGACTTCAATGTGTTTCACATTTGTGCTTGCTGGCACAATATGGAACCCTCATGATGCAAGAATCTTGACTAAGGGCTATACACAACCCTGAGATAGAATTCCCGAAATCGACTCCTGGAAAATATTACCTTGTTGACTCGGGGTTCGTGCATCGACTTAGGTACATGGCGCCATATAAGGGTTCGGATATATTGTACCACTTTCAGTCATTTTACGACGGGGTCACCAGTCGCATGCTAAACTTTCAAAATGCATGAGAAAAGTTTAATTTTCGGCACTCGTCGTATAAGAACGTAATCAAACGTGCATTCGGCGTGTAGAAAAGTCGTTGGAAAATACTTGATCGTATGTCGAGTTATAATTTTAAAGTTGTGTATAGCCCTAGCCAATTCTTGCATCACGAGAGTTCTCTGTTGTGCCAGCAAGCACAAATGTGAAGCACAAATTAAAGTCACACGCCGCTAAGACATTCTGTGTCGGAATTTCTTTGCGTCCGATGAAACTTACTCGTTGGTCCCGCTGGAGAACGACTCTAACGTGTGTGCCGTCAATAGCACCTATGCAATCCCGAAATATGTGATGTTGTTAAGATTCGGAATGTGGTGCTCGACACCATGATTGTAGTTTGGATCCGGTTTAATTAATTGCCTGAGAACTCGATGATCGCCGCGAGCATAAGTTTGAAGTAATGTCCGATGGTTTCCAGTGAATGGTTGAAGAGCGTTTGCACTTAGCTATACCCTTTTTCATGCACTTTGCTATACCCTTTTCCATGCACACTATATGTTGCTGATTGCGCAATCTGTACTCATCTCGAAGCACGTGCGCGAATGATCGCAGCATCGAAGGGTACATGCGAAACTCTGCGTAGCACTGTTGAGGGCTACAGTTTATAGCATCCAACTTGCACATATGATCGTTTTGCGCGAATGGATATCGGGAAACACGTCTTTGTTCATAATATTATAGTTAAGTACAGTAACATCACTGATATAACAGTATTGAAACTACTCAATTATATCCATCCGTAACTCTTCCATAAATGCCTCGTCATCAATTTCATCAGCGCCATCGGACAAAGACTGCAAAGCACAGTTCATATCGAAATGTGCCATACCACCACTTATTAATAGGAGATCAAAGACTATGCTCAGGGAAGTATGTAAAATTATGTTGCATTGCGTTGCCTTTTATAGGCAAATGGAATGATGGGTGTAAAACTTGTTCCCGCTAAAAACCATTCTTGCATAGTGAAACATGCGAGTGAGTACTTTTTTCACCTGTATAAGTACCTTTTTCACCTCAATTATAACATACATCCAAATGCAGCTTTAATATTGCACATGAAAAATGTAGGTCACAGTTCATAATAAAGTACAAGTTATGAAAATGTTTTCAACTCAAATGTAATAAAAGGAAATACAAACAAATACCAACAACAATGAAAAAAAGTGAAACGGCTCTCCACGCAACCCTCTCAACCGTATCTATCACCGATGTTGTACTCTCCTATACTCTTGCCAGCTCCACTCCACCCATTCGAACTTCTCGTTTACATCGTCTTGCAAGTCCAATATCTCCCTGTTACATTTTTGGGAGATGAATGAGCACGTCGAGTAGTACAAATCCGTTTGTTTTTTAAGTCGACCCGTAGCCATTAACTCCTTCAAACATGTCTTCGGGTTAGAACATCAGGTCCAATTAAGTGGTCAATTTTGGCAGCAACCTTCTCACTGGCCGTGGTCGCATGATCCATCGAGTACGACACGTCTCGAGCCGAAAGCTTCTTTTTCTTATCCTTCGCTCGATCTCTAGCTACTTTCCATTTATCTCCACTGTGCGGGGCCAGACACATCCATGCTCGCGACAGTAGGTTCGGGTTCTGTGCCCTCGTCACTGGAGCCGCTGCTCTCCACATCGACAAGGATCTCATCAAGGTGATCTTCTTGACCATTGTCTTCAAACATTGCGAAGCCTATGCAACATAGTTTCGACGGTGTCACTGCATACTTATCGCAGTCGAAAACGTCCCCGAATAATGCTTTGTATCGATATACCTCCCGACAATCTTTGTTCTTGAATACTTTATAATCTTTGTATTCCTGTGTATGAAAAGAAATAATTTTAAAAAATTATGCACGTACAATACACAGCAAAAACAAAAACCCGTTCCAAATAGGACAATACGCATCGGCTACAAAACCCGCTTTAAATAGGAGGACAATACACAACAGACAAAAAAATCCACTCCACATAGGAGGATAATACGTGAACATGTGGAAGGAACAACAAATTTCAAATGGAGCAATAGTAGGAGCATACAATAAAGCATCACAAAACTATAACTCCGATAAGTGAGAAATAACAATCAGGCAATACAACACCCAAAACGCTGACAACGATTATTATGTAAATGAGCCATCGACTGCCACGTTGAATAAGTGAAAACAGAGCCTATCCACTACTGTCGTAAACCAATTCCATTGTGCAGTTATACATTACAAAACCGTATCAATCCAACATAGAAACGTGAGCAATGGCTGGAGTTTTAAGAAACGATGGTACATTAATCTTTCGAGCCCACCGCTCTTCCGAGACGCCAATCTTGCCAGTCGACGGGTCGTATGAGATCCCATTGCAGTTGAGCAATTTTTCGAATATCTTATGTTTTATGTGGAGGGCATCCCATCGATTTTTGAGCTGCTGTTTGTTCCAATTGTGGTGGAATTGGTGTTGAATAAGTGAATTAGTGTCTCCCAGCCGTGTTTGGTGAAGCACTTCGTCCGTCAGCAATAACGGTCTCGCAGGCAGCGACGAAGATGTTTGTCTCATACGAATTCCATTGTGCATTCTTACGGGGTACCGAATGGTTTTGAATGGGAGGCCCAGTCGAGGTGGAGGAGTGACCTGGGATAGTAATTCTGCGGCAGACAAGGAGAGAAGGTAATTTTGTTCACAAGTAGGACATAATCAGTTTTGGAATTTTTTTCGCTCGAATGTCAAATGGAAGAATGCAGTTTACATACCGGAGAAGTGAATGGATCCATGGTTTAATTGCGGAGAGATATTGTGGTGGAGCGATTAACTTGCAGGTTGAAGTCTACTGTGAAGCGAACGGGATAATTGGTGACGAACGACAATGGAAAACGTGGTGACGTGGGAGTTACGTTGGACGAAGTGTGCGGGAGAAGCGGAAGTGGTCCGAGTTCTTGGCTGCTGCCGACGATTACTACGGTGGGGAGGCTGAGTTCAGATCCAACGTTGAACTTGCTGTGCCTTTGTGTCCTCACAGTCAGCTGGAAAACGAGTGTTGAAGATCCGGTTTTGAGTATCTTGTGGGCGACCGATTTCAATGAACTCCAGTCGGTGAGCTAAAGGTGGAGGATGAAGAGTGAAGGGGAAAGCAGGTGGTAGCTGGGAAAGGTTTCTAATGTGGTAGGTGGGTTTTGGATTCTACAATTACGCCACATGAAGAGTGGAGAGTAGAAAAAGGAAATCAGTCCATTTGTGTAAAATTGGACCGTTGCACAAACCAACGGTCCAATTTGTAATTTTAATTTGTTTCTAATCAGGCCCAGACGCGGTCTTATTATTTTGTGACGAGTTATTGACCCTCTGCTTTGGAGTTGATGCATCTTGCATTATTCCAAGCACCAGTGTTGTCTGTGATACCATAATTCGATTACATATTATTGTTTTGGGTTGTGATACTTGCTCATAATTATAATTACATTAATCAATATTTGGCTTTATTTCACCTTAACAGGAATCAAATAGTTCTGATGAGCATACTAGTAATATTGTGCAAGACTCTTCTGGGTGGGATTGTTCCTTGCATCTTCCTCTCTGGGTTTCAGAAACTGAGAAATCAATGATTGAGGCCCGTTTGGAAGGATGGACCAACGAATTTGAAGCCAGTGGAGCAGACATTGCCTCAATTTCATTATCCCTGAGAAAACCTCTACGACCTTTATGGATATCACAGAAAACTGTCATCTGGTTGAATGAAGTACCTGAATATGATTCGTGGGATTTCACACCTGTGATGCTTATTTCTGCATCATCATCGAGTAGCATGTTTCAGAAACTAACTACCTCTGAGTTTAGCTGGAATTATATTCCTGGAGCTGGTGACGATGAGGAAAGTTGGGCAAGGGGTTTATCACCTAATCTTTTCTGGAAAAATGCCTATGATCTTATAAGCTTGGGTCCTGACTTGTGTAATCAAAAGGTAGCTAATATTGTTGAAAAGGATCGAGTTTATCGGGCACAAAGGGGAGAAAATGCTCCTCAGGTGACCGTCAAATCTTCAAAATGTTTGGTTAGTAAAAACCTGTTTGACGTGGATATTCCTAGTTTAGCTGGGGATGAAAAATCAAGTGACAACTACGCAATATCCTGGTTGGGCTCAACGAACATTGCAGTTGGAAGAACTCCTCTAGGTACTTTAATTTTTTTTCCTATTATTTTTCTTGTCAAAATGCTCAAATTTTTCTTCTTGGCTGGTTTTATTTGATTTTTTCTGTTCACCTTTTGATATTGCAATTGTGGAGACTGTTACTAGTGGTTGTTGCATTGGTGAATATGGCACTGCCAAATCAATATTATGATTCACTTTGTGCCCCTTATAATTTTTGTGAAGAGTTTAAAAGCCAATTTAGAAGTGCTCAATGACAACAGAATGCTTTTAGGTCAACCTCAGTATAATGAACTAGCATCATCTAATTGTCTCTTTTGCTTGTGCACCAGTTAATTTGTAGAATAATTCTTACCAACCCAGTCTAATGAGAGTTTAAAAGCCAATATTAGAAGTGCTCAATGACTGCAAAATGCTTTAAAGTCAAGTATAATGAACTAGCATCATTTAATTATCTCTTTTGTTTGTGCATCAGTTAATTTTTAGAATAATGCTTACCAACCCAGTCTAAAGAGATACTATATTGCAGCAGCGGACATGTTTCCTGCTGATAGCATAATAAACTGTCACAAGGAGTCAGTCTCTCTCTCTATGGATTCAAAAGCGTATTTACACCTGCCAATTTTGGTATGTATTACAGAATGATTGGCATTCACTAGATATTTATTTTTGGATATTTACCATATTTTCTCTTTCTTTCTCTTCTACTCGTGAATAGGACTCCAAATTTGATAGGTTTTCTTTGTTGAGAAATCTTCCCTCTGCCTTGGATTTTGCCAAAACGAACTTAAGACAAGGGAAGTCACTTCTAATTTGCTGCAACAATGGTAAGCTATCTACTATTCTGTTTGTCTTCTTTGATGCATGGTTGCTACCTTAGTGATTTATTAGGATGGTTTAGTTCGTAATATCCTGATGGTGAAAATGACGGTTATAACTATAGACTCGTTATTTGGTAATCCTTCTGTACTTTGGAACAACCAAACTTTTTATCTCATTTCAATGACATTACTTGCTGCATGTTTGACAAAGCTTAAATTATTTTTTGAGTTGGTCAAACATACACAACACATTTCACATTTCGTATAGACCCATAATTTATTACCGGACCCGTAATTTATTACCATATATTTTGTCGGACCCGCAACTTATAAGGAAAAAAACAATTTAAGCTTTGCTTATCATGCAATTAGCTACACAATAATGAAGAACTTAGAAAAAAATCGTAATGTTACGTTACATCATATTTTTTAGATGTGCATAGTAATGTACAAAACTAACACCACGATTCTCTTATATCTGTTCTGTTTACAGGAGAAGATATAAGCATATGCGTGTGTTTGGCAATCTTTACTTCATTATATACTGACGCAGGTATGTATTAGAATCTAATATCAAGTTTAAGATTCATATTTTTCTTTTATTCTTCATTTTTCTCTCTCTTACTTTAAATGTTCAATGCTACAGATTTTTTATTTTCCTCTCAGTTTAAATGTTCAATGCTACAGAGCACACATAACAAACGCCACTATTTTGTGTTTTATAGGGTTTGTCTAATTTAAATTCTGTTAATAGGACACTTTGATGATGGGAACTCCTTTAACGAGACACGTATAACCAAGTTAGAGTTGCGTAGAAGATTGGTATTTATATGTAAATTTGCCATTAATGCTCGCCCGTCAAGAGGTAATCTAAAGCAAGTCTTTAACTACCTTAGTCAAGAAACGTCTATACCTTCTCTATCATGACTTTACAAGATTACTGTGCTCAAACATCTTTCTTGATAATGATATATTACTGAATATGCTTATAATATGAGCTTTGGTTGCTTTGACACCTTCCTGTTCTGATGCTCAGAAAAATCCGAGTTTATAGCTTTACCAAATGAAGTTACATAGCTTCCTGTTCTGTTTTGTGGACAAGTAGGTAGTCTATCTTGCTCTTGTAACCGGATTATCCAATCATGTATACATTCATTAATATAGTTTAAATTCAAATTTTGAGAGACGCAATAGAATTTCGTGAGAGTAAGATGGATTTAGACTCTCGTAAAACGAATAGTACATAGTGCATATGATATAATGGTTTGAATATAGAGGCTTGAGTTGTTACTATTACAACTTTATTTTCTCCTAATATCATACTGTTAAATGTGAAGGGATATCTTGCATAGTTCACATCGCGTCTGAATGTATTTTTTATTTACATATTAATTAAAATCTAAATATAATTAAATTTGAAAACGGTTAAATGATTGATTCTCCAAAAGAATAAAATAAAACTACGATATTTGTGTTTGACTGCAAGAATGAAATTCGTATGGAAAGAAAATAAATTATAGGCAATTCAATTGCATAGAACTTATTTGTACGAAAATGATTAATTAAATATGTTTGATTGATTTTTTTTTTTAATTTAGAAAATATTATATTTGTCCATTTTTTATTAGTAGGTAGATGAGAGAGAGTTGATAGATGAGAGAGAGAAAAAAAGAGAGTGAATTACTAGAAAAATAAAAACCATCACTCCTTTAGGAAAATGTTTTCCTTGTTTTGAAAAAAATATGATCACATAACCAAAAGTTGAAAAGTATTTTATATGTAAAAAATTATCAATCAAACAATCTAAAAGTAGGAATTTGGGTGGATAATGAATTTTTTTATGAAAAATAATGCCAATCAAATACTGATCTTCCTTCTCTAATATGAATGGTAGTTTTTGGATGTGGAACAAAATAAAATTCCTTAATAAAGCATCAACACTTAGGGTCCGTTCGATAGAAAAGTGGAAAATGGGTGGAAAGAAAATGTTTTACAGGGAAAAAACTTTTCTAAAAATTGTTTTGCTGGAAATTGTAATTAATTGTGTTTGATTGGTATAATTTTTCAAGGAAAATGTTAAAAGTTTGGTGTCCGTTTGACTTCGTTTTTTATGAAATTTGTCTATTAAAGTGATAATATTTTCTACTATTGGGTCTAGAATTTGCTTCAATTATCAAAAATAAAAAAATAAAAAATAACAAA
>CAIGRR010425122.1:0-10890 GCA_903798365.1 Fraxinus sp. 1973-6204
ACGTTTTGCACAAAACCGTGTAAAGATAAGAACGTTTTGCGCTAATTATCCTTTAATTAATGGAACAATGAAATAATGGGAAAGCAAACTTATATACTAAGGGGAATTATTTTTATATTTTATTTCCCATTTTTTAATTAATTTGATCTAGAACAGTGCTTCTTGTGGCGCCCCTCTCCTTGTCCCGATTATTGAGCCGGCACAAGGGGCTTTTTCCTTTGATCTATTAGTCATTTCATTTTGCTGACTGATTCCTTGTTCCAGATGCGATAAAACTGCTACAGTTTTGTTGGTTGGGATATTATAGGTTCATTTATAAAGGATTTGGCTGTGCTAAAAACGTAATCAAAAATGTGTTTTCAATTTGTGGTTCTTGAGCTGCATAAATTATTTGGAAAATGGTAATTTGCATCTCTTTCTTCCTTCATATTTTTCATTTGATTGTATACATGAACTGGATTTTGCTCGATTATTATTCCGACTCTACGTAAAAGACATTAATCTCGCTATTTTTCAATACAACGACGCGACACGTACATGGCTCTCTTTTTAGACTTAATTCAACATTCTTATCAATTAATTATGTGCATTTCATGTTTTATACTTTTGTAGATTCATTTTGTGCTGCTTATAAGTCAACAAGGAAAACTGAGGTTGGCAAAATGGTATTCACCTTATTCCCAAAAGGAAAGAAGTAAGGTATTTAATTTAATTCTTACATGCATTCAATTCATGTTATTGCACACTGATTTATCCCACCTCAAAAGAGCATGTTATTATTGAAGTTTCATTTGTTTTAAATTTTAAAGGTTATAAGGGAGCTCGGTGGAACGATTCTTAATCGAGGGCCAAATCTTTGTAAATTTGTCGAATGGAGAGGGTACAAAGTAGTTTATCGAAGGTAATTAACAAGATTGTATATGCTTCTATGCTTGAATGGATTCATTTAAGATAACGTTATCGATTATCGTAGATATGCAGGACTATATTTTTGCATGTGCGTTAACCACGAGGATAACGAGCTAGAAATTCTGGATATAATTCATCATTTTGTCGTGATATTGGATCGCTATTTTGGAAATGTAAGCAAGTTAAAAGAGTTATTATAATTAATGTTGACAATTTTTACATGATGATGTGAATATTCCTTAACCTCTTAAATATAGGTATGCGAGTTGGATTTGATTTTCAACTTTCACAAGGTACGTACATTTATTCCTCTTCATTTGGTGTTATGTCGTAAAATAAAAATAAAAATGATAATTTTTAATTTTTGTTTTATTATTTATCCTTCTCCCCTGAAGGCATACTATATTTTGGATGAAATTTTACTTGCTGGAGAACTTCAAGAGTCAAACAAAAGAACAGTTGAACGGTTGATCGATGCGCAAGTAAGTTGTTAGTTTTACTTTGGGACAATTGCACTTTTGGTCGCGCATGTTTGGTAGGCGATTATAATCACTTTAAATTATAAATAAATAAAAATTAATGGTGAATAGATGATAATACTTGTAAATCTTACGAAATATGTGAATAAAAATTAAATCTGACTAGAAGTGAAAATGACACATACTAATCATGCTTCATCGAAGATTGGTCATTTATAGAAGATTTAAACACGTTTACATTCCCTCTCCACATGTACATCCTCCTCTATATACATATAGTATATCTACGCTCAAGCACTTTTTAACTTTTTTTTTTGTAACATGTCTCTATTTTTATCTTTTGTAGGATTTATTGGTAGAGACTGCGAAAGAAGAGGCTAATTCAATAAGCAAATTAATAGCACAAGCTACTAATTAATATATGAAAACCACGTCATGCAATTAATGTCATTTCGAAAGATCATATGATCAATTAATGTCTATATTATTGTTCTCGAAAAGG
The DNA here is from genome assembly GCA_903798365.1 of Fraxinus sp. 1973-6204. NCBI lineage: Eukaryota > Viridiplantae > Streptophyta > Magnoliopsida > Lamiales > Oleaceae > Fraxinus > Fraxinus sp. 1973-6204. The sequence goes on from CAIGRR010425122.1 coordinate 1,891, forward strand.
GCCTCCATTCAATTTTGCATGGCGCTCCCAAATTGCTATAGACGCCTTTGAAGGTTGCCTAGATGACATATTTTTTTATTAGTAATGGAGCATACATATTCCAGAAAAAAAGATTTGGCATTCGATAATTTTATCTTTAAAATCTTTCCCCCCCTTCCTTTAAAGCTAGAACTTTACAGTTAAAAGTTACCTCTATATGTTGCATGATTGATACAAAATTTTTCCACACACACACGGAGGGAGGGAGGGGGAGAGAGAGAGACCTTATTACATGCTAAACTCGAAGTAACATATCTTCGTATAAAACTTGTCCCGCAGCTTTTGTAGTAATAGAAAAGACTAGAATCTATTGTAAACTAAATCCGATTAATTAAAATATTTTTATATATAAATTATTGGCTAATATAACCAATAACTTAATAATATATTGAATTACGTCACGTAGATAAAGAAATTTTCGATAGGGCAAAAATATCTTGCAGTACATTTGTCGATCAAACAAGAAATTTCTTATACGGTGTGCTACTTCGAGTTCAATATGACTTTGTTGTTACATCAAGTATATAATATGAAATAGTCACTTTTACTAAAGTATTTGCTTTTTGAGAAGTGGGGAAATATTCTTAAAGTTAGAATTATTGAACTTTACCTAACTTCTTTGATTGGAATGTGTATGATGCAATTGTAAACAAAATAACTTTCATAAAAAATTCAACATGTTTAAAAGAAAAAGGTTAACCCTCACTACTATCGTGCTTAAACACAACGTTTATTTCTTTGACTTTTGTTTCAAACAAAATAGAGGAAAAAAGTATTATGGTAGACAACGTGTAAAACTTAGTAAACCAAAAGAAATAAGACAATAATTTGTTCATATTAATGTTGGCGGAGTGTCCGTGCCTCCTAGTTTGTAGTCCAAAGTAAAAAATCGCTTTTTTTTATAATTAAAATCACTTATCAAACAATAAAAATCACACAATGACTAAATCAAATCAAAATAAGTTGAAAAAACCATTTTTAAAAAATCAAAATTGGAGAAACTACTTTCTTTTATAGTATTATCTTTATAAAATAAATATAAACGTAACAATTTGTACAATAAAGTGGATTACCTATTAAAATAATATTAATAAAGACAAAAAAATAGTAAAATATTGTACATCACATTATTCCGTCTTACCCAGGGTTGTCAATGAATTGAATTTTGATCCGAATTTGATTAAATTAACGAGAGATGGATTTAGGGTCTCAATCCGATAATTCGATCAAAATTCGAATTCGATAACTCGTTAACTAAATTGATCAAATATGGATATAGGTAAATCAAATTCGATAACAATCCGATCCGATTTTTGTTATAAATAATTAAGTCAATAAATATTTTTATGGCATGTTATTTATCACTAAAATAAATAAATTTAGAATAAAAAAGCCATCAAATTCAAAACCTAAAAATTCAAAAGTTTTATAATTATTAAACCCGTTTAAGAATTGCAAAAATTGAAAAAAAAATTTGATTCCAACATTGGTTTTTTTCCTAATTTCTTTGATTTTAGATCGGATTATCGGATCATATATCCGATACATAGCAAATTGAATATGAATTTAACAATCAAATTTTCGTTGGATTATCGAATTGAATCGAATAATTATTCTTATCGGATTGGATATAGACAAATCCAGTCCATATCCGATCTATTTACGACCCTCGTCTTACCTAGAGTTTGTTTGAGTCCCATTTTCTTTTGAAAATGCATTTTTTAATAGTAAATTGATGGAAAATGTGTGGTTAAAAAATGAGATTTTATTTGAATTTGTGTGTAATATTATTTTATTAAAAAATGTGTCATTAAAAAGAAAATAGAGAAAAATGTAGAAATAATAGAGATCAAACAATGGCTTAATGAGCCCGTTTGGTACCGATTAAAATCCAATTAAAATTGAAAATATAGCCGTTATTGGGTCTCACTCGTCTAATAAAAGTCAACAATAACGGCTAGTTTTTCATTTTTAATCCTATTTTAATCTATACTAAACTGGCTCAATATTTCCTATAATATGTGAGGTAAGTTGAAAATCATTGTAAAAGTCAAAGATCTTAGGACAACAATAGATAGAAATATACAAAAAAAAAAAAAGAAGAAGAAGAAGAAGAAGTAAATTGAAAAAAGGTATTACTATGAAAAAGAGATTTCTTTTAAAGTCTTTATTTAGACCTCCTTAGTTTTATAATCAAAATCGTCTTCTTTTTAAAATCATATTATGGGGTGTGTTTGGTATAGATTTTAATCAAATTAAAACTGAAAATATAGCCGTTATTGAGTCTCACTCGTCTAATAAAAGTCAACAATAACGACTAATTTTTCAATTTTAATCTNTACTATGAAAAAGAGATTTCTTTTAAAGTCTTTATTTAGACCTCCTTAGTTTTATAATCAAAATCGTCTTCTTTTTAAAATCATATTATGGGGTGTGTTTGGTATAGATTTTAATCAAATTAAAACTGAAAATATAGCCGTTATTGAGTCTCACTCGTCTAATAAAAGTCAACAATAACGACTAATTTTTCAATTTTAATCTCTACCAAACGCACCATATATTATATTTATTGTTATATATAATCTCTTGATAATTCGTCAATTGACCAAATTGAATGAAACGTATAGCTCTTTGTAAACGTTTTGCAACTCACCAAACTTCATAATCTAAACTAGCTATATGAGCTGACACGAATTTTATGTATGCAAACGTTCAGTTTTGTATGCGCGCATAATTTATCAACCAATTTTTATATTCACTTTCTTTTAATTTTTCTCAATATACGTGCCTCCGATGGAATTGTAAAAAATAATGCTAAAATATATATTCCAATACCTTAACCAAAAAACTTAAAAAGACAATGTTTTCATTAAGAAAATTGAAAGATAGGTTAGGTTGAACCTTTTTCTTGTTACGAAAGCCTGTTTGGTAACAATTAAAATTGAAAATATAGGCGTTATTGAATCCCACCCGTATAATAAAAGTCAACAATAACGGCTAGTTTTTCAATTTTAATTCGATTTTAATATCTAGAGGTTGTTTGGTAGAGATTAAAATGGGATTAAAATTAAAAAACTAATCGTTATTATTGACTTTTATTAGACGAGTAGGATCAATAACGGCCATATTTTTAATTTTAATTGTTGTCAATCACGCCGCTACCAAACAGGCTTTGTCCTTAATAATTTTTCCCAATAAAAAATTGAATAAACGAATATAATTAAAGAGAGAGAGAGAGAGAAAAAAGGGGAAAAAATGAAAACGAAATTTTAAAAGACAGAAATACCAGTCTGTGGTGCGCTTCTCAATTCCCCTATCTCTCCTCTTCTCTCCGACCATCCCAACCCACCCACCCACACCCCACCCCCACCCACTACCAACCACCGATCCTCGACGCCGTTCAACTCTGGTGTCGTAACTACTTCAATCATCACCTCCGTTGACTCTCTTATGTTCCCTTTCAAGGAAAAAGGGCAAGTCCATCCACAGTAAACACGCGCATAGGTATGCATCTGTACACGTTCATAATTCCCTTTCTACAATTATGTTTGGTTCTGGGGTTTAATTTTGTAGGAGTTTGTAATTTCTTGTTTCTGGGTTTTACACAGTGGGTTGATCGGTTGATACAGAAGTACAACCACATTAGATTTTGTCGACGAACATTTAATTTTGAGATTTGCGGATTGTACAAACTGTTGATATAAAATTCTCCATGTTCTGAGTATTTGGTGCATTTACACGCTTGATTAGCCAGTATTTTCGTTTATCAGGTTGAGATTTTATTTAGCTGTAACTAGAGCTCTGAGCGCCATGTCACTGATTGATGAATTGTCCAGAAAATGATCAAACACATATTATCCATGTTGTACAATGTGTTCATTCCACCTTAACGAACTGACAAGTTCCGGGACAGAATGTTACGGACATCTTTCGGTTCCTTTTTTAATACTATAGATATAGAAATACAGGGTTAATTATTTTCCTTTTGTATGCAGTTGGTCAAATGTTCTAATTCTCCACTTTCACCTGCAGTGGATAATAAAGTGTATGGAGTAAGTGAAAACAGTCAACTAATACCTGAAAACTTAAAATGGAATATACAATTACTATTTGGAACAATGAAATCAAGCAAAGAAATGCATACAAATACAATCTATGTTGCTATACGTCTTCACGCGTGATTATTCGTAGCCCTTTGTGAGTTTGACTGATTGATTGGGTAATTTTCATGTAAGATTGTGAATTTTTTTGTTACAATGAGCCTATCTGGATTGTTCTTCCTATGAATCAGATGAAATTTCTTTTTTTATTTATTTTCCCTCTTGGATGCTTTATTCCTCAGATGCCTTTCTTCTTTTGGGGTCGATCACCTGAAAAAATTTATGAAATATTAATTCAATTATGCTCCCTAGATTCTGATTAAACTGGTAATTTTCTGCAACTATGTGCATTACAATTTTGATGCTCAGCAGATTACATGGAGCTAGAACTACCAATAAGAGCCGCAAGGTTGCATTAACCTGTCCATACAAGAAAGCCATTGATTTCACCTATCGCCGAGCATCTAGTTCATAAATTTTACTTCCTATAAAAATTAGCATTTTTTTTACACTTTGCTAAACTAGTTTTCTCTGAACTCTTTGAAATTTTTAGGATCTGTATCATATTTTAGAGTAACGCAAATTCAATGGGGGCCTTCACCTAAGATTGAGCATAATGGAGAACAAGTTGAGCATTTCATCCTGGATTGTTGATATTTTTGCTTTCAATAGAATAGTCACACCTTTATATCATTTTGGAATTGATAAATTAATATTTCTTGTTATTATGATGATTGTAATTTGTAAAGGATAATTTACCAATTTATTATGCAGGCTACTTATTATGGTAGGTTTTCATCTGGATCCTGGATCATATGCTACTGAGCTTCCAGGAAATCCGTACTGTTAGATATTCCCTTTTTGTTCACCAATCACCATTTCTCGTGAACAATATGCAAGATAGTGGGAGTCCATCCAAGAGTAGTTCTTTGAGACTGACATCTCAGCAGTCTCTTCGTCGTCTGGGACTTTGTTCTCAAATAGCAAACAGACAGCAAACTTCCCCAGTTGTCTTTCCAGAAAAACGCAGTAGAGGAAAGACTGCTAAAGGAGGCAGCATTGATAACAGAAATGAGGATCCTAAGAATGCTAAGAGGGGGGAACACAGGATTGATATTGGAGACGAGCAGTCTGATTTACTAGGATATGAAGTATTTGCTGGAAAACTGGCTCTGGACAAAAAGAAATACAATAAGAATGCCGAGGCACAAACATCTAAAGAGAATGCTAGCCTGGATGCTGTTGATGCTAAACTGACAAGCAAGGCATTGGTTTGGGGTTCTGAGATGTTATCCCTTGAAGATGTGATTTCGGTAAATTTATTTAGATTCATTGCTAATTTTCTACGACTTCGTGCTACTTTCCTCCAATTTGGTCCCAATATCTATTTATTTTTTCTTTGGCAGTTATCACACTGTGTTGGACTAAGACATTTTACAGTGCATGCATATCCCTATCGAAAAGGTTCATGTGGCCTTTTTATGAGACGTGGGAAAAGTCTGAAAGACTATCGCTTTGTAGCTTCTACCTCCGAAGATGCACTTCAATGGGTTAATGCATTTGCAGATCAGCAGTGCTATGTAAATTGTTTGCCTCATCCTATGGCTTCTAAGAAGCAGGGTTCAGATTCTATTTTCAGTGAATTCCCTCCTGAATCATATATCAGATGTAAAAGTCCGCCGAAAATGCTTGTAATTTTAAATCCTCGGTCTGGACGTGGACGTTCAAGTAAAGTATTCCATGGCTTGGTTGAACCTATATTCAAAGTAAGTTTTTCTGGTTTTATAGTTTTGTCGGGTCTTTCCTATGCGTCTATTTAAAGATTCTGTTGCGGTGGTTTTTGGATGTAATGAATTCTATCTTATGTAAATCTTGTACTGCATGAAGAGAATTATAGGTCCAGTATGATCAAGGATTTTGAAAGCTGTAGAATGTAATTATAGGATGTAACACATGTGCATATATAGCTAGTTTCTCATTACTAGGCAACCACCCCCACGAGGAATAAATTTTATTTATTTTTATTATTAAGGGCATAGTGAAATAATTAATATACTTATTGGTTTGCCACTTAATTCATTATTTACCTACTTCCCAAAGTCACTTTTGTTTAATGATTCTCTAATGTAATCGTAATACGTATTCCATCTCCTTTATGCACCATAAGTTGTCAATCACCTGCTAAAGAAAGCACATGGGACAATTTATCTGAGATTTTATTCCAGTAGCTCCTAAATGACGGTGTTTTGAGCATCATACAGTATTTGAGTCATTGGAAATTTTTTTAATCAGATGTTTATTTTACAAAGGTGTGCGACTAGTGGCGAACTATTGACATTGATGCCAAAAGTCCTTTATGCTGGCCTCTCATTGACTTTGATACTGAAATCTTGTCATCAATTATGATGCTTCGTTACGTGAAATAACATACCTGTAAAACAAGAAAGTTTTGGCGAAACTAGTGTTAAGTATTAATAGTGTTGTGTTCGATAAGGCAGAACCTGTAGTGTTGAGGTTCCTGCTCTGTATTTGTGTGTTGATTATTGAAATTGAATGAAAATAATTGGGTTCAGGCTCATTCTTTTTTACTTATCTGCTTCTATGCCTCAGGAATGCGGAATTGTACTATAAATAGATTTGGTTGACCCCTTGGATCATATTCTGGATATAGAACTTTATCATAAACTGTGAACCTAAACAACAATACGCGAACTAATCCTTTCCAAAATCCATCAATATTTTATCTATATAATATCTTTTGGCTTCTTCCACCTGAGGAACTCCCAAGAGGAACAAAATGAATGTTAGTGCTTTGCTGCTACTTTTGAAGTGTGGCAGAGAAAAACTCTCACTTTGTCTCTTTCATTAGAATGAACCTACTAAAAGTGTCAGATTGAACCTTTTGTTGCTCTAAAGAGTCTGCGAGAGGTCAAATAATGAATGCTAAGCTCACCGAGCATGACTCCACTTATTTTCGGGTGAGAAGAGTACTTTAGATGGCGATCCAAATATGTTCTGCATGACTCGGGACTCTGAATACATGCACCATGCTGAAAAAGTCGGTCAATTTTCTGGGACAAGATTGATTGGTGGAAGTCATGAAAAAGAGATTTTCTCTTTGATTCCAATCTGTAAGATATAGAAAAGTAAAATAAAAATTGCACATACTGAAGGGATGAAGCCAGTGTCTATTTTGTTTTGTGTTATTTGTGCATGAAATGCAAAAATCATGTTCACAAGGAAACTGAGTTTCTTTGTTTCTATGCTTTATCAGTGTGTTATGCACATTAACGTAGGGTTAAATCGCCCATTCCTGTATCTATTTGTTTTGCTACAAGATTAGTTAATTAGTATTTGTTGATATGCTTTGCAGCTTGCTGGGTTTGAGTTAGAGGTGGTTAAAACAACATCTGCTGGTCATGCTAGGAAACTTGCAGCCAGTGTAGACTTCAGTACATGTCCTGATGGTACTCTACCTTTTTTTCCTCTTTTGGTAACTGTTTGATCCAGTTTTCCTGATGTGTTTAACTACCCCATTCCATGATTTTATGTGGTTTCAGGTATTATCTGTGTTGGAGGTGATGGAATCGTGAATGAGGTTTGTAGAACTCTCATTTCTATTCACGCTTGTTCATTTATGTTATATGAATGAGTGGAGCACTTTTGTGCAAATTTGGTTCTAGACTTCTAATGTTTTTGGTGCTCGAAATTTTGTTGATTCTATCACTCAATGTATATCATGTAATAGGTGTCAGCTTCAAATATTATTAGATAATCTTGTTCCATTGACGAAGGAGCATTTCTAACTTCTGGAGTCTTTGTTCGTATTCAATATATTTGATGTGGTGTTATAGGAGTTCAATATTAATAGAGTCTTTGTTCATATTCATATTCAAGAGGTTCTAAGGAGTTCTTTTTGACTCGGTAAACCATACACATTAATTTGAAGTAACGGCACCCCTTTAACTAAAAAATGTCTAGTTTATATTTGAGATGGGCTTCTGCAAGGAAAAATATGTGAATGATTGCAACTATACTTCAAAGGATATTGTGGAGTTCATTGCCGTATTGTGGAAATAACATCACCACACATTAACATTTTGTTTAGTAATGTTTATTCTATTTTCAAAGGTTTAATAGCTTTAGTGAGTGACAAGTGGAGCAACAATTTCCCTCCTTTGCCTATCAAACAGTCATGAGATTCTTATCCATTATGGCATTTGAATAGGACGTCTTTTTAGCTTATTCACGCTGGACTTAGTGGTGTCAATTGGTTGATAATATCCATGGAGGGGTGGTTTGTTGATGCTAGCAACATCAATTAATTTTTGTGATGATTAGTTTGCTAAACTGCCAAAAAAAATTGTCGTATAACCATGCAAAATTTGCACTGAATTTGTCTTACTTCTGTTTCAACCCTTGAACAGGTGTTTGTCTTCTTGTTTTTGTTGTATACTTCTTACTTGGTTGAAACCAAAATGCAGGTTTTGAACGGTTTACTTAGTAGAGACAACCAAAAGGAAGCAATTTCAATCCCTATTGGAATTATTCCTGCTGGTTCTGATAATTCTTTAGTCTGGACCGTTCTTGGGGTTAGAGATCCAGTATCTGCTGCAATAGCTATTGTTAAGGTACTTTGTTTGTGTTGACCCTGTATTCTTTATGTGAGACTGCATTGTTGTACTTTGATGCTCTAGATAGGTAAAGTTTTCTTTTTTATATTTGCTTCAGCCTTCAATGCATCTTTAATGAAGTTAATTGATAAAAAGATGACAAGATTTAATTTAAGATCATTCACTTAATTAAGGTACTTTGTTTGTGTTGACCCTGTATTCTTTATGTGAGACTGCATTGTTGTACT
>CAIGRR010425151.1:0-14888 GCA_903798365.1 Fraxinus sp. 1973-6204
CCTCATCCATCATTTCTTCTTTTCTTTCCGTCTCCTGCCTTTATTCTGATCCATGTTCAATTTGAATCCATGATTATAACTAGGTTCGAAAAATTCTGATTGTTGGGGAAAATGCTTGGCCCTTTATCCCTTTTTTGTACTTTCTCTTCTTGTTCTCGTCTACTCCAGCTTTCTTGTTTCCCTTTGCACCTTTATTGTTCTCATTCTACTTTATCTTTTCTAGTTTTCCCATTGCTTTTCTCGCTTGTTTTATATGTTCAATATGTCGTGGCTTGGTTTCCTAAATCACTGAGATTTCCATAATTTAGACTGGATCTGAAAAGATCTGCTAGTTTTCAATATACAACCTTTCAACTTGTGAATTTTCTTTAGCTGTTTTTTTTCTTCTGGTTCATTGTTTTTTAGTTGGGGGAAGGAGCCTTGAGGGGGAGGAATTTATTTTTTTATTTTTTTGGGAAAAGTGAAAAACATTTTAAAAAGTATACTTAATTACTTATTGGCTTTTATTTTTGCCTCATAGATCTTTAGTTCTTATTGTGTCAATTTGATGGGATTATTTTCTGTGACAGATGTGGTAGCTGCAAGGAGAAAAGGGAACCATCTGAAAGTCTCTGTGCGCTGAAGAATGACTTCTAGGAATTCGAAGATATTTTTTGCTCCAAAATACGTCTCTAGATTTTTGTACTAGAGTTAGAATAGTTGATGTCTTTTATGGAGAATGCTTGGATAGTTCATATGACTGTTCTGGATTAGTTTAGGTTCCTAGCAGTTGAGATTTTACTTGTAAATCATTGGATGTGCTATGCATTTCTTTCGAAATGAGTATATGATGGCCCATTTTAGGTGTAAATGTGTGTGCATATGCCTTCAACTATGAATTGAACAACAAAGTGCGGTAGAATTTGTTGATTGGAATGTTGTACACATGTTTTAATTGAATAAACGGTTTTTCTTTTAAAAATCTTTGATGGAAAATGTCTTGTTTGAATTTCTTTTCTTCTCCTTTGTGTTATTGATCAATGGATAACTTTACGTTGAAGATGACACATGTTTATGATATTCGTCCACACTTTTCAGGTGAAGGCTGTCCTGAGCTTGCAGATAATTACTTCAAAAATGCGAATACTGTAGATAGTGCTTCATGTGTTCCTGGAAGTGATGAACTTGACTGCTCAGTTGTGGAAGGAGAGTGCAGTGAAGATGACACCACTGATGAAGATTACAGTAGCGTACAGAAGCCTGCATTTTGCGTTACAGGAGAACCGAACTTTGATTCTGGGCCTCCACAAGATGGACTAGAATATCTTAGGCGTGTAAGGTATCATTTTCTCACCTATCAAGATATTTTTTTTTTTTTTTTTTTTTTTTGGGGGGGGAGGGTGCACATGTAATTTATATTTTTTGTTCTTGTTAGCTTTGTGATTGGAAAACTCGTTCAGCACGTGGAATGATTGATTCAGTACCTTATTTTATATCTAAAACACGGGTAATATCTGAAGCCTTTCTAGCTAAATGATATACATGATTTTATTACATTATTTCGACTTTTATTTTTCTTATGTTCAAATATTGGGTGACCATTGTTTTGTCCAATTTCACACATTCCGGGGAGGAGGAGAGAAGGGATGGTGGTGGTTAAATTCAGTTTGACTCACCTATTAAAATCATTGTTCTGGTTCTGCTAGGGATATTATTTAGTACAATGGTAAGTCTAATATTTTATATTTTTTTACCCAGTCTTTTCACAGAGTTTGATGTAGGACAATCCTATTTCAAATAGGATTGATTTTATCTCTCTCTCTCTCTTCTTTTTTCTTATTTAAAATATGATTTCTTTTTTCTTTCTTGTTTAGAATATGATTTTTCTTTCTTTCTTGATTAGATATGATTTATTTTTTCATGTAGATTAGGATTTTTGTTTTCTTTCCTTTAGTATTTTAGTTTAGTTTCCTTATTTTAGTAAAGATTAGGAAAATATATAACAAATGTTTTGTATACTTTTCAATAATCAATTTCAATCCACTCAATACAATGAAATTATTCTTTATAAATTTCAAGTTTTTCAATTTTATTCTTGTTTCAAGAATTTCAATTCCACTTCCGCATCAAAATTGGTATTAGAGTAAGGTTTGCCATAGCTGACCTATGATGGTAGTGGTACACATCCTTACGATGATTATCACAGAAATGTATAAGTATGAGCCTTGGTCCAGAATCTAGGACGAATGATGGATATTTTTAAAACGCTTCTTATAAGGATTTGTAGACTTTGACTGCTACGAATGTTGGTTGCTTCAACAAGTCCAGTACATGGCAAGAGGTGGCTAGAGAATTTTTTGAGTCTCAACTATTTTTGAATGCTCACAAGCTATCGAAGATTGTGCGAAAGTCTATCGGGGAGACATGAAAGAGCAAAATTTGATGCATGACAAGATTTCTAGAACAGGTCGCACCATCAACAACAAAGTATATAACATGATAATAGACCATGGGAGTAGTGAGGACTTGGTATCCGTAACATTGGTGAAAGCTTTAAATTTGAAAATTGAAAAATACTTGTCATGCTATGAAGTTTTACAAATTAAAAGGGGGCAAAAAATTCAAACCATGGAGGTATGTTCAATTCTACTTTCTATTGGAAAGTACTACAAAAATGATATTGTGTGTAACGTGGTAGAAATGGACGATTGTCATGTATTTTGGAGACTTCCATGGTACTATGATGTAGACTTGTATAGTTCTAGATAACAAATATGTATTTTGGTGGTACGATAAGAAGATAGTGAAGCTCTGATGGTGACTTTTGGTTGAGACCCTTAAACCTGAAATTACTAACACCTCCATGTGCCAACCCCTACCCAAACTCCATTACCGCCATCACCACCCCTCCCCCAATGCAACCACCGGTAAAAAGCATTCGAATTCTTAACCTAAATTTCAGCTTGAATCACAGATTGCAACCACTGGTTTTTTGGTGGTAGTGGTAGTGGTGGTGGGCTGGTGGTGTTGGCTATGTGACTGGTGCTCCAGATAACCCGTCCCATCGTGCACAGATATGTCACCACCGCACCGCTGCTTCCACTTGCGTTGGTCATGTTGCCCATCTTCTCCCTTTCACCTCACAGATAATGTCATGGTTTATTGGTAGTTTCTGAATCAGCGGGGTAATAGATTTTAATCAGAAAACATTAACCACTGTCGACGCTTGGTATGTCTGAATTGATTTATAAGCTCCTCTGTAATAGTTGGATAGCTTGTTGCATATGTTTGACAAAAGCTTGGAAATTAATCCCCAGATATCTATAAAAAAAAATTATAATAGCTATGATGATGACATTTTCTCAAACTATATGTTCTCTCTAACATTCTTCTAATCCTGTACATTTTCTTTTTGAGATATGGAAGTTTTAGATTTAAACCTGAAAGTGCCTTATTTGTCCTTTAGGTGGGAGGCTGAACAAATTCCAAAAGTGAAGGTTGCGAAGGTTGACAAAAACAAACTAAACAAAGAACAGACTGTTTATATGCCCCAAATTCCTGATATTATTAAGTGCCCTGATAACTTATTGCCGCTCAAACAGTGGGAGGACTCCTTTCTTGCTGATTTTTCAAAGCTAAGGCTGGTAACATGTTGCTTACCATGTTCTCTTCTTTACATGACTTTCTGTCTCAATATATGCAAACACACGTGCAGATAATTGTATATTATACAGCAAGACCACTGCTTCCATCTCCCTACATTTGGCTTCACACAGATATTCCATTATAGTACTTGAGATTAGTTAATGGAAATTACTGTCTGGCAAACTTTCGTATTACTAAAAGTTATGCACATTCGGTGTATTCAGCCTTCTTGCATTACGAGAGTTATATGCACTGATATTTATGCTGATCATCTTTTAAGTGTTACAAGATTGAACCTCTGCTTTTTTCCTTGTGACGAAATTGAAATGATTGGAGTTTTTCTATTTGGAGTCTTTTTTAGTTCTAATTCTTGTTACTTTGTTTTGACTAGATTATTTGTAAGCACGTGTAAAGGTAATCTCTAGTTATCACATAATTAAAAAACTATTTCAAGTGTAAGACGTTGTTTTATGTGCGGGTGTGCCAACGAATGCATGTTCTTGTTAAGGGTTTGTCCCTATACTTTTGTATTGCTGCATAACTGAATTGAATCTACATTTTTTAGGGTTTAGTGCAGCTTGAGCTTGAAGGTTCTTGTGCTAAAGTTTCTGCCAAATCGCAATCAATTCATGACGAAGAAATGGTGAATCAGATGTCTGAAAGTATGATCTCTGAGAATTTTGATAACTTATCAGTTAAAGATAATTCCTCCATACCAGAAACAGATGATGCAAAAGTTGATTCACATTCTTCCAGTTCTAGCATCAACTTTCCTACTATATCAATGATTTTAAAAATGGATTCTGTAGCTCGAGTTTCTATGTTGAAAAGGCGAATAAGCTCAGTAGAGAGTCTGAACACAATATCACGTGATGACTGTTTATGGCTGTTTGCTCTTTGTGTAGCAGTTGATTGTCCTCTTGATGCAGACACTTGTGCAGCCCTTCGGTCATTACTTCGGAAGTGTGCAAGATTGCGTGCTGCAAAATCGGAACTGGATGATGATGTTATTATGCTAAATATTCTTACGACGATATCAGGAAGATACTTTGGACAGTTAGAAAATTGAGGTATACGTTTTAGAAAATCATCTAATGAAGCATCATCAGATTGTCCTACACAGGAGCTGCTTTACCATATTCTGAGTTAAGTTGGATATTTATTTTGACATCCCAATTATCAACACATTTTAGTACCTCCCGTATATTTTGCTGAACTATACCCTGTTGTTCTTTTAACTTGTAGTGACAGTAGCGTTTGAGATTCAGATGCTTTGTGAAAACATGTTTGAAAATAATTTTTTAGTTGGAAGTAAATTTGACTTGATTTTGTTCTTGGCCAAATATGCTATTTCTCTGCACTAGTTCAAAACAAAAGAAGTAAGAAAGTTGGAATTCCTTTTAGTTGTACGATGCATTTGGGAAAGATGATTGCTCCTGAAAAGGAATTTATTGATTGTCCCAATTGGTTGGACCGTAGGTGCGATGATTTTCTTCACGTGCAAGGTCTCCGGTTCAAGTTTAGGATCTAGTTGCGTAGGGAAAAGAATAGGAAAAGGATTTGATAGTGTAGTCGTCGGTCTTACCACTAGAATGCGTGTGATATGGTGATCAGCCTTTCGAAGGTTACTTCATGAATATTCTACTTCACTCGCATCTATTTTTTCCTCTTCCGTTCCCTCGATTCATTTAAAGAATGTAGTATGAAACATGTATCTCAATAAATTAAAAAAAATTAAAAAATAAAATTGTTATACCTCTTGGACGTGTTTGGCATGAACAATGTCCCACCGCTATGAACACATGCACAACAAAGAAATAACAATACGATTGAAACCTAACTCCATTGTCACGTTAACTCATCACGTCTATAAAATTATACCACCCAAGAAAATGAGTTGGAAATCACAATATGGATGTCCAATTGCTAATTTTACTGCAAATGTGTATTTAAGAGTCTTTAGTACCTTATTTTATCATCTACTACAATATACATAACATGATTAGAATTGTAAGTTATGAGCTAATCAACAGTTTTATAGAACATTGAAACATCATTTTACACCTTAGCCTGCTTCAAGAGTTCAACTATCTCGAGCATTGTTGGACGCTTCCATGGATCATCACGTGTACACAACCTTGCAATAGCAAGAACACAGAGCATTTGATCCTTCGACTGGGGATATTCCTGTTATGAGCTCGAGCATCACCACCACAAAGCTGTAGCCACCATAATCTGGTCATACTCGGTGGTATACTGGTATGTAACCAAATGTACTAGCAAGAATAATTGAAACATGGCTCTCACAAGCACTAATTATCCGAGCTAGGCCAAAATCTGATACTCGTGGCTCAAAGTTCCCATCTAATAGTATATTGCTTGACTTGATGTCCGGTGAATAATGTGGGGAACAAATCCATGATGCAGAAAGCAAGTCCACGAGCTGAGCCCAGGCAAATCATGAACCAGGTAGGCCAGTGGAGTGCCTCAACTGCATCTGCCTGGTTCCTAAGCCAAAAGTCGAGGCTCACATTCTCCTTGTATTCATGTATCAAAAATCTCTCATCCTCAAAGGCATATTAACTGAGCAATGGGACTAAATTTTCATGCTTACCTTCCCAATTGTTTCCATTTCAGCCAAGAATTCACGCTTCCCATTCAAGTGACCTCCATTAAGCCTTTTGACAGCTTTTATTCTTCCTTCTGGCAACAAGGCTTTGTATACTGACCGGAATCCACCATCACCAATAATATAACTCTTGCTGAAATTTTCAGTTGCTGATAAAATATCTGCAGCCTCTATCCTTAACAGAGGGTGCTCAAAAGTTGCAATATTAATGCTTACCGGACCCTTTGTCTTCCTTACCAAAAGCCTATCACTAGATGGCGACTCTGGTGTCATCACAAGCTTACCATTGGCACCATCATTAATCATCCCATCTCGTCTCAGCATTCTCTATCTAAGAAGACAAATATGTAATACCAGCGGTATAAACAGTAGCAGCCACAACAAACACTGAAGCATGAGAGACAAGTAGAGATGGATATTCATGCCTTGAAGGAACACTGCTTGGTCTAGAAGGCATGGTTTGGCCATTGTAAGGTCCCAAAACACAGATACTAACAGATCGAAGATCTCAAAACACAATACAAGAGCAGAAGCATAAAAATAACAACCGAACAACAGATTTTTCACCCGATAGGGTCCGAATGTTCAGTCACAAAGACCTAATCACCCGTTGAGCATCCACAAAGGATATAGTTCTAGATCCACTAAGTATCAACCAAGAATATTACAAATGTTCGAAGAAACCAATAGTTTCTTCATATTAATCTTGCCTCAAAATACAGACACTANGATATAGCTCTAGATCCACTAAGTATCAACCAAGAATATTACAAATGTTCGAAGAAACCAATAGTTTCTTCATATTAATCTTGCCTCAAAATACAGACACTATAATCACAGTTACCAATCCTTAATCTATACACTGATATACAGACTTCACAAAGAATGGATTGACAAGAACACACAGCAAGATTACAGTGACGAACCAGAAAGAACCCTAATCCACACTCAGAGAAAAGGGAGCACAGAGAGAGACGAAGAGAATAGAATGATCTCGAATGCCAGTACACCAAGAGCCAAGTCAATCAAGTAATATGAACAGTTACAATCCAAGGGCAGAGGATCAGCCACCTATAAGGCTGGTAATAATCATCAAATGAGGCCAACAACCCAGAAATACTTAAGTCCACAGAACCAGCAAACAAAAGGCCCAACCCAATAGTATAGTGAGGTAGCTCAATTTAACAATCTCCACCTTATTGAACTATACTATGGTATCTTAATGATTTAGAATATACTATACTATACTTACTTTGCTTCATATGCTCCAAAACCTGTATAAGAAAAACACAAAATTAGTCCAAATTTATTCAAAATAACAGTACTTGAAGTTCTAATTTTCACTTCAAGTGATATTCAAAATCTTCAAGCAATTTCTAAATTTATTTAGAGGTAATACCTTTGTCCCCAAATCTGAAGGATTATATTCTGTTGGAATTTTAACCAAACTGATCAAACCCTTTTCAGCCATATTTCTCACAAAATGAAACTTAATATTTATATGTTTTGTTCTATCATGATAAATAGGGTTTTTACTAAGATGAGTAGCACTTTGGTTATCAGTATATATATCAACAGAATCATTAACAAAACCAATTTCATTTAACAGGCGTTTCAGCCACATACTTTCTTTCACAGCATCACATGCAGCAATGTATTCAGCTTCAGTTGAGGATAAAGCAACCAATTTTTGTAATTGTGACTTCCAACTGATGCAACCATCACACAAAGTGAAAATATAAGAGGATGTGGATCTTCTAAGTCACCAGCAAAGTCAGAATCAGTGTAGCCTTTTAACTTTATGCCTTATTTACTTCTTTTAAAATCTAAACCTAATTTAGAATAGCCCTTTAAATATCTAAGCATCCATTTTACAGCCAACCAGTGTGTTTCACCTGGATTAGACATAAATCTGCTTAAGACACTAATACCATAAGCTAAATCAGGTCTGGTGCAAACCATTAAGTACATAATGGAGCCTATAGTGTTAGCATAAGGAACATTTTCCATTCTACTAAGTTCATCTTCAGTTTTAGGTGATTGTTCACTAGTCAATTTAAAATGATTGGCAATAGGTAAAGTAACAGGTTTACACTTAAGCATAGAAAATTTTTCAAGTATTTTCTTCACATAGGAACATTGTTTTAACAATAGAATGCAATTATTTCTATCCCCAGTTATTTCCATTCCAAGTATTCCTTTAGCTTCACCCAAATCTTTTATTTCAAATACAGATTTCAACTTGGATTTAATAAAATCAATTTCAGATCTATCATGGCATGCAAGTAACATATCATTCACATATAAGATCAAATAGATATATTCAGGTCCACCTGACCCTTGAAAAAAAAAACAAGAATCATAATTGTTTCTTACAAAACCCAATTTCTGAAGATATATATTGAACTTGATATACCACTGCCTGGGGACTTGTTTCAGCCCGTACAAAGATTTTTCAGCAAACAAACCTTTTTAGTTTTGAATTTTTCCTCAAATCCCGTTGGCTAATTTATATATATAATTTCATTCAAATTACCATTCAGAAAAGCTGTTTTAACATCAAGTTGATCTAATTCCCAATTAAAATGAGCAGTCAGAGCTAACATAATTTTGATTGAAGTATACTTGGCCACAGGTGAAAAAATCTCATTATAGTCAAGTAATTCCTTTTGAGTAAATCCATTAGTAATCTAGCTTTATACCTCTTATTTTCAGAATTAGAATCCCATTGTTTTATCTTATAGATCCACTTATGTTAGGTTTTAGTTGATTTTGTAATTGGCTTATTCTGTAGACAAAGGACTTAAATTGATAGTTGATGAAAGTTCAAGAAGTAATGTGCAAATATGTCAAAAGTTAGTTGAATAGGTCTAGGGTTTCGAGTTTGGAACAAAGGAGAAAACGACGTGGATTTTCTCCAGGTTATAGCTCGAGTTGCAAAAGTAGAAACACTGTCGCTGGACCGTCCCCCTCCTTCACTCGAGCGACACCTTGTCGCTCGAGCTACAGCTTTGGAAAATTTTATTTTCGCGTTTTAAAGGCTTTTTTCTTGACACATGGTTTTCTTGACCTATCTATAAATATCAGAATACGACCAGAACGTAATTCTTAAGGTTAATAATTAAGAGAGCTTCATCTGTGAGAGATCTATTGATTAATTCTTTCAACCTTCATCTTGTTTGAGTGTTTTGGTCCGAAAAACATCAGATTCAATATCCAAAAACCAATTTCCTACACATCTGTCAAAGAGTGCTGAAGATAGAGGAAGGCGACTGGAGTTCTAGTGTGTGAAGAACGGGTTGTTCTTCGTGATCCACAGGAGATAGACGATTCTACCAAGCTAGGGGTTGCTACAGGATAGCGGAGTTCCAGGATAGCGTTGGTTATTGCAGCTGGAATTGGTGCAGGGGAGCACAGAATTCAAGAGAGCTGTTGAAACTGCAGTCAGGAGATCAGATAGTTCGTGTCGTCGTCTAATATGGTAGACTGTAAGTGTTCAATCATTTATAGTGGATTGACTGGCAAATCACCCAGAGTTTTTCCCAGTTGGGTTTCTCCGTGAACAATTCTTGTGTTCTTTACTGCTTTATATTTTACTGTTTATTATACAAACCGCGGTAATTCAACTTAGGAAAAATTGGACTGTTTGGTTAACCATCTAGATAAGAATTAAAAGTGACTTGTTGCTGTTTAATTCATATTTGTCTTTAATTCCGCATTGAATACCTACTCACCCCTCTCTAAGTATTGTTAGGGTCGAACTTTCGTTTTCTCAACTTACAATCAACAACCTTCTGATTTTTAGGTCTATCAGCCAAAACCCATGTTTTATTTTTGATAAGANTCTTTAATTCCGCATTGAATACCTACTCACCCCTCTCTAAGTATTGTTAGGGTCGAACTTTCGTTTTCTCAACTTACAATCAACAACCTTCTGATTTTTAGGTCTATCAGCCAAAACCCATGTTTTATTTTTGATAAGAGAATCAATTTCTTCATTCATAGCCTCTTTCCAGAATTTAGAATCAGAACAGTTGACATCATCATCAAAAGAAACAGGTTCAGAGTTCACAGAGTCAAGAGCAGAAAATAATTTAACAAAATCATCATTGTTGAATCTAGTTGAAGGTCTTATTTCTCTCCTTTCTCCATCTCTGGTTAACTGGTAATTAGTAAGTACAGATTCAAAGGATTCAAGCTCAGATTCAGTTGGATCAGGATGAAGGTCAGATTGAGTAGACTCCACCTCAATAAAATCATCTTGAATAACAGCATTTTCAGATTCATTTTCAAGAACAGTTTCCTTAACAGATGAAGATTCGAGAGCTTTTTGATTAGATGATTCATAACAAGGTATGTTATCTTCATTAAAAATGACATTTATACTAATAATGACTTTAAACCCATTTTGGCACTTGACCCATAGTCTGTACCCTTTAACATCTTCCCCATATCCCAGAAAAACACATTTTAGGGATCTAGGTTCAAGGTTACCTTCACTTTGGTGTGAGTAAGCAGTGCAGCCAAAAACTTTTAATCTACTATAATCAAGTATTTTTCCAAACCACAGTTTTTCAGGAACTTGAAAATCAATGGCACTAGAAGGACTTCTATTAATAAGGTAAGTTGCAGTTTTTATGGCTTCTCCCCAAAAAAACTTATGAAGACCAGAATTGTAAAGCATACACTCCACTTTTTCTAAAAAATATCTATTTATTCTCTTAGCAACTCCATTTTCATGATGTGTGTATGTTACAGTTCTATGTCTTAAGATTCCATATTCTTTACAAAATGAATCAAATTCTGAGTTATAAAACTCAATGCCATTCTCAGTCCTTAGTGCTTTGATTTTCTCATTGGTTTGGTTTTCAATCAACAGTTTCTATTGTTTAAATACTTTAAAAGTATCATATTTGTGTTTTAATAGAAAAGTCCAGATTTTCCTTGAGAAATCACCAACTATAAGTAGTAAAATCTAAATCCACTTAAGAGTATTTACAGATGATGGACCCCAAATATCAGCATGTAAATACTCCAAAATTGAAGATGATTTATGTATTCCAGTTTTAAAAGGTAACCTTTTCCGTTTTCCCAAAATGCAATTTTCACAAAAATCTAACTGTTTGATTTTATCTTTACCAAAACAACCCAATTCGTTTAAAATGGTAAGTCCGTTTTCAGAAATGTGACCAAGTCTTTTATGCCAAATAAGAGACTTATTAGATTCAAAGTTTAAGGCTGCGGTACATTGACGAATAATAGGATCAGCAGATATAATGTAGATCCTATTAAGTTTCAGAGACGATATGATAGTCTTGTTCCCTTGTTTAAGTCTTAAGAGACCTTTATGAATCATTATGTTATATTTGTTATCCAATTGACCCAAAGAAATCAAATTTCTTTTAAGCTCAGGAACATATCTGCAGTTATCAAGTTCAAGAATGTAGTTATTCATTAACAGCTTGATCTTTCCAATTCCCTTTATTAGACAACTCATGTCATTTCCCATTTGAATTTGTCCTTCACTAAGTTCAACAAATTCAGAAAGACATTCTTTATTGGGACACATATGGAAAGTGCATCTAGAATCAAGGACTCATTCTGTTGGATCTCTTTTAGTGGTATTTACAAGGACAACTCCTTGAATATCAGAATCATTCTTGCAGATCAAGGTTACAGACCCTTAATTATTATTTTTATCTTTCATATCAGAGATTTTCTTAAAACAATTTTTGATTAAATGGCCTGCCTTTTCATAGTAGTAACATTTCCTGATTTGATTTTTGGATTTCACATGATTTTTATTCTTTTCTTTAAATCTGAAATTCTGTGACTTAGCTTTCTTGTGACGATTGATGTTAAAAGTAGGTTGCTTCTTATTAGGATTCCACTATTCCTTTATGCACAACACTTCTCCATATTTAGGATCTTTAGATTCAACTTTCAGCTCAAGTTCTTTATTTCTTAACGCTAAAGTAACAATATCAACAGTGAGATCCTGACCCCCATATTCTAAAGCAGTTTTGATGTCTTTGTATTTATCACTAAGAGAGTTTAAAAGGTCAACAACTTGTTGATCATCAAAAAGTTCTTCATCACAATTTTCTAAATCCTGAATTAATTTTGTGAATCCGTCAAGGTTGTCTTCCAAATCAAATGAGGGATTAAATCTAAAGTTGTAGAACATCCTCAGGAGATAACATTTGTTAGGCATAGTCTTGGTAAGATAAATTGATTCCAATTTATTCCATGAGGCTTGTGCAGATGTAGTTTCACCAATCTTCCTAATCACATTATCAAACAAATGCAAAAAAATATAACTACATGCAGTGTCATCTAATTCCTGCCTTCTATAGGCACTGGTTTCTACAGCCCATTGACCATTAAGGGCTGCAACACACCTTTGCTGAAGTAAAAGAGCCATCATCTTCTGGCACCAGAGACTAAAGCCTTTAGTACCATTCCATGTCTCAAGTTCAAACTTATGTGCAGTGGACATGATGACAGATAATATTCACAATTGCAATTATACAACACACAGAGTATAATGATTCAGGCAACTTACACAATTGATCAAGATAAGTGAACATCAGAGATAACAAAAATAACAACAGATAAATGTACTTATCAATGTAATTCACAAATCAGATAATCACAGTTTTAGAAAACAATATAGTTACAGTTTTGAAAAAGGTTTAAGGGGTGGCAACCCTTTAAACCCACTGCTCCCTCAGATTCCCATACCCTCGCAAGAGGTCTTGGACAAAGGAAAGCAATGGAGAATTGCTTACCTTAATAACTAAATTCAAGAACTGAACAATGCTTTGAGAAATTAAAGAGCGAGTTCAAAGAAAAATACCAGATTCTGAGACCTTAATGTTTCAAAGTGAAGAAAGCAATGAAAGAATACCAGAATCGCTCCAATATATCCAAATTGAATGCAGGATTGCAACGAGTCACCAAGACTCAGAGGAATTCAGCAGTGAGTCACAGACTCAACTAAGAATCGAAATAAGTTAATCCAACTCCCCAGACTCAGCACGAGTCAAGAAACAGAATCACTAAGATTCAGTACAAATACATGATTAACCAGGAGTTACAACGAGTTAGGGCGAGTGAAGAAGAAAAACGTTTTTTTTTCTTTTACACAAAGAACCACTCGACTACCCAAGAATTCAAATCTATTTCAAGAAACCTAGAGAACCAAGAAACCTATCCCAAAGACAAGTGATACCACTTATAAGGTCCCAAAACACATATACTAACAGATCGAAGATCTCAAAACACAATACAAGTTCATAAACATAAAAATAACAACCGAACAACATATTTTTCACCCCGTAGGGTCCGGATGTTTAGTCATAAAGGCCTGATCACTCGTTGAGTATCCACAAATGATATAGCTCTAGATCTACTAAGTATCAACCAAGAATATTACAAATGTTCGAAGAAACCAATAGTTTCTTCGTATTAATCTCGCCTCAAAATACAGACACTATAATCACAGTTACCAACCCTTAATCTATACACTGATATACAGACTTCACAAAGAATGGATTGACAAGAACACACAACAAGATTACATTGACGAACCAGAAAGAACCATAATCCACACTCAGAGAAAATGGAGTACAGAGAGAGACAAAGAGAATAGAATGATCTCGAATTCCAGTACACCAAGAGCCAAGTCAATCGAGTAATATGAACAGTTACAATCCAAGGCCAGAGGATCAGCCACTTGTATGACCGATAATAACCATCAAATGAGGCCAACAACCCGAAAATACTTAAGTCTACAGAACCAGCAAACAAAAGGCCCAACCTAATAGTATAGTGAGGCAGTCTAATTTAACAGCCATGAAGCAAGATTCTGGAATGTGGCCAGAGAAATTATTATCTGTGAAATTGGCAAAGGTAAGTCCTATATTCCAGATATTACGAGGAAGAAAATTTTGGAAATGATTACCAGATAAACCAAGATACGTCAATGCATCAAGGGTTGAAAGCGACATGGGTGCCTGACGCCTATGCCCCCTGTTTTTCAATTGGTCAATAACCCTGACCAAGAAGGGTTGTTGACAAAGAATTCATGCTCACGTCCAAATCAGTCAGACTTTTAGTATTGAAAATAGGAGGAGACAATGGACCGATTAACCAGTTATTTGAAAGGTCAAGCTTGGCTAAGCTCGGCATTTCCATCCCAATATTATCAAGACTATAGCCACTTATCTGATTATGTGAAAGTATAAGACCTTGAAGATGTCTCATTCTCAACAACTGAGGAACCACTGAACCCGACAAAGAATTGAACGACAGATCAAGCAACGTTAAGTTTACTAAACATTGAAATCTCATCTGGAATACTCTCATTGAGCATGTTTCCCTGCAACAATAGTTCCTTCACAACAATGCACCGCTTAATTGATGCAGGGATGGTCATGGGCCCCTCTAGTTCATTGTTGGATAGATCAAGCATTCCATGATGCTGGATGTACTCGGAGTCTGGTGAAGGCACCTTTTGAAAACATGAGCACATTTCCTGAGGTATGGGACCAGAGAATATGTCGTCTGAAGTTGTCGAGCAATTTCAATTGGGATATTGATTTTGGAATGTTGGATAATTGTCAAAAAGTCA
>CAIGRR010425161.1:0-10725 GCA_903798365.1 Fraxinus sp. 1973-6204
GGCTCATTGTTTATTTGTCTAGCAAATATGGGAAAAATATAGCTCTCATAGTCCCCACATAGGATGGGGAAGTAAGTGATAGGCTGAGGTGAGGGTTAACTGTGGCACCTACTTTTCTTTGAAAAATTGATTGTTATTTATTTGAAAGTCACGAGACCTTCATTTAAGGCAATAAGGTAATTACACTTAGGCCATCTTCAATGGAGACACCATTGCACCAAAATGCATCAAATTTTAGTGCAAATGTGCTCCAATGGAACATCATACTTTGCACCATTTTGGATAAATGGTGCAAGATTGAATAATTTTTAATACAATTATTATTATTACAAAGGATATTATTATTATTATTTGCAATTAAATTAAATTTGAAATGTTAAAAATAATAATTACTGAATTAATTAAAATAAGAATAAAAAAATTACGATATTTTGACTTCATATTTAATAATTTAATATGTTTTAATCGTACTATGTTTTAATAATATATTTATTAATGAATTTCATATTTTCCTTAATTTATATATTTCTAAAACAAATAAATAAATAATATTCTGAATAANGAGAACATCACCTTCACTATTGAATAATTTAATATATTTTAATTGTACTATGTTTTAATGATTTATTTAGTAATTTATATATTTTTAAAATAAATAAATAAATAATATTCTGAATAAATAAATTACTAAAAATAAAAAAAGAGAAGAAAATTATCAAACACTGTTTATTTGGTGTAAGTTTTGGTGTAATGGTTGGAGATGCATTTTAGTTTGGTGCAAAGTTTGATATAAGATTTGGTGCAAACTGCAAAATTTGGTGCAGCACTGGAGATAGCCTTATACTATCCAGTCATACTTTTTAGGTTCCTTTTACTTTTTAATCATTTTTTTTTTTTTTTTTAAAGTAGGAGGGTCGGGTTGAGCGTATTTATTCCATTTTCATGAATTAATCCACAACCCGATCCAACTCATCCTGCCTACATAGCAAAAAAATCGAACTCACTTAAAAACAATAAAAAAATCGATCCAAATCAGTCGGGTTGGTTCGATTTTGACGGGTTCGATCGGATTTTATACACCCTTAAACAGCAGATAAGATATTTCAATACAAGAAAATTGTTACCCGTTTTCAATTTTCTTGTGACCGAGCAATGCATAAGAGGTTGGAAGAGTAAAATTGGGTCTTACTCTTGATGAATTTAAAATTAATTTTATTTTAAAAAAGTAACCATAACGACACTGTTAAACAGAGTGATGAAGAAAGACAACCTTGTTGGAAATATTAATGTAAATAACATATTATAAAATTTATCAATCTTGACTTTACCCTCCCTAATAAGACAAATATATTGTATCTTCATACATGAACCTTTTGACTTCTTGCCCTAGCTAAATTTGAGACGTTCACGCATCAAATTTCTATAGTACGTGTTAATAGTAGACAATACCAATTTTATTTTATTTTTTTTCTTTTTCTTTTCTTTGTACATTAAAATTATATAAATAGTAAAGCAAGCTCTCATTGAAAATGGGCCACAAAGTGAATGTGGGTCCAAGCCTATAACTGAAGCCTGATGCAAAATGATGAATTTTTTTTTTATTTTTTTTTTTGTCAAATCAATTTCTGACTAGGGGCATGCCTTGCCTAAATGTGGGTCCTTGATAAGTTTGCTTTTGAAATCCCATCCAAACAAGACTTGCTAAGGGTGTGTTTGTCTCCCATTATTGGGAGAAAAATGGTGTAATGAATAGTATTTATTGGAGAATGTGTGGTTGAAATTTAAAATAATTTTATTGATTTGTGTGTAGAATATTTTATTGCGTGAATGCGTGGTGGAGAATCTTACTATAGCAAATAATTTGTTGGTTTAATGGTATACAAACAGAGGCTTAGGGTCCGTTTGATTGCAATGGTGAAAAATTGGTGGAAAGAAAATGAATTTCAGGGAAAGTAATTATCTAGAAATTGTATTGCAGTGAATTGTTAATTTAGTGTGTTTGATTGGTATAATTTTCCACCAAGAAAATTTTTAAATTTTGTGTTCGTTTGGTTTTGTTTTACATAGAAATTGTCCATTAAAGTGATAATTTTTTTCACAATTGATTATAAAATTTGTTTCCATTGCCAAATAGTAAAAAAAAATGGAAAAAAAAAAATTCCTAAAAAAATCATTTTTTTTTATCAAAATTTAGTGTTTATTTGACTTTATTTTACATGAAAATTGTCAATTAAAGTGAAAAAAATTTTTACAACTGATTATGAAATTTGTTTTCATTTAAAAAAAAAAAAAAAAACTGGAATTCCGTTTTTCCACCAAAATGGTGGGAAAACTAATTCCACAATTTGAAAGAAAATGTGCACGTGTGGAGTGAAGATGGAAAACAATTTCCATGGTAAAAAAGAACAAAGCTTCTCTGCCCGAAAAATGCTGACCGAGGCTTTGACAGCCTCTCACATCTGCCGGCCCCACGTGAATAAACAATTGCAAAAAAAAAAGTGGACCCCACCCCTATTGTGAGGGTCGGTCAGGGCATCTGTCCAATTTTTTCGGGCACTGCAGCTCGGTTCGGTAAAAAATGGCTATCAAACAATTCATTTTCCATGGAAAACCATGGCTATCAAACTAGCCTTAATGTTTTGACTCAGTAGTGGCAGAAAGTGGGGTGAGTCCCTTGCCGTCTAGGTTTGTGTCCACAACCAACCGCTCATCGACTCATCATAATGTGTGAAAATGCAAAATCAGTTGCACACCCCCACTGAGGGATGAGCTGAGCTAGACTTCGATTGAGCGAGCCGACTAGCATTCTTATTTGTTAGGTAGAATCTTCATATTGTTGCTTACTTAAGTTTGCGAAAATGTAGCCACACCACGTTTTAGAAGAATAAGGGTGACTATAATACATCGTATGAGCAATAAAAATTTACAAGAAAACGCATAATTGTGTATATTGTGATTCATGATTGCCTCTGTATCTACTTGATTTCAATATTTTTTGTCACATGTTTGTATGATTGATTTCCTTTTATCACAATTCACAATTCCTCTTTAATCATAATGTGCCTCTATGCCAAAAAAAAGTGATACCTTTAGTACTCTATTTGAACTTTATTATTTTAATCAAATCGATAACCAACTGTTTATTTTAATTTTTTACTAAAATTGATAAATAAAGAAAGAGAAATGCTGCGTGTACAAAAAAAAAAACATACAGAAAGGCTACAGAATACACACAAATAGATGTGACCCCCTTTTTTGTAATATTTAATTCACATGGAACCCACCTCCACGTGAGAATTTATAAAATTTCTGTAAAGCACTAAAGAATTTTAACTTTGTTATAATCAAACGTGTCACTTTACTGGGAGCCGTGGCGTGTGAAGCAGTGATTCACGTACGACGAGGTAACAGGAGTAACTTCATCAATCAGTAAAATTGTCGTTTTATTTGATCAGACCATGCGTTTACTGCATCAGAGAGAGATAGCCAGCAGCATCAAATAACGACAAAATAGTGATGAGGACAAAATGGCCCAAAAATGGACGAGTCTATACAATTTTTTTTTTTATTTTTCTAGTTTATATTTCAACATAATTTTAAAATAAATAGATGGGGACTATTATCAAATAGAAATTGGCTCAAAGTTCTTGCTATATAATTGTTATTTCCTTTGAAGTTGGAATAGGATGTCAAAACGTAAGGACTCTCTAAGTCGAGCAATTCAATGTGTTTTAAGTACGATATCAATACTGAATTAGTAAGAATAATCAGTATATATTCGATTTTTTTAAAAAAACTATAGATTACATGCATGGATCGTGCCGATATAATGTGATAGCAGGTTAAGATCAAGATGGACAACCTCAAAATTGAAAACTAATCACTTGTTGCTCAAGGCAAGAGGAAGAAAATGAAGATATTTTCTAATTATATACGGTTACATAATTGATATTTTTTCACTATTCTCTTAACAAGAAATTAGCCACGGAAATATTTCTTAATGAACTCCTTGAGGAAAGAAAATAATGTTTTAACGATGAGTCGTTGTATCTTAATAGAATAATATAAATCCATAGATTATTTTGAGGTGAAAATCACATAATTAACACTGTTTTATTATATTTAAACATAAATTTTGGCTTTCAACATAGGAATTGCGTGCATTTGGACAATGACTTGCATATGTGTGTGTGTATATATATATATATACATGTATTTTATTCTCAGATTATTTTCTTAAAATGAAAATAAACACTATAATCCAAATGAAGAGAGATAATAATCAACAAAGGTGAGGTAAGGTTGGGTGGGGTAGGGGGTTGTGTTATCTTGTTTCTAATAAGTCGTCGGGCCCTTATCTTGCTGGCGTAGATTTCTTGTTTTTTTGTTCCTCTTCACAATAATGCTTCTAAGAGCATGTTTGGCTAAGCTTAAAATAGAAGTAAGATTACTTAGAAGTAATTTCCAAGCTCAACCAAAAGCTCTTGTTCTTCTTTAAAAAGAAACCAAAACAGGCGGCGTCTCGTCCATTTTTCTCACTGTCTCTATTTTCTAGCAAGTTTCTCTGTCTATTTTGCTTTTCTTGATTGAAAATCACACACACACACACACACACACACACACACACGGAAGGCTATTGAATATTATTGATCATCAATGCAAATCTGGGCTTGATTTTGATTATCTGAAAAAGAGGAAAAAAAAATAAAAAGATTGGGTCTTTTTTATGTCATTGTTGGTGTTCAAAACATGGAGGCTAATGAGATTTAACAGTGTTTTCTATTTTTAAAGATTTCTTTTGTTATATTGTTCATAAAGTCCGGCTTTTTTGAGTGGAAAAAAGCAAACTTGTGCTCATTCTTTTGAGACTTTTTTCAGTGCTTTAAGTAAAGGCTAACATTTCTAATGGTTTCAGGTTAGTTCTTTTCTTTAAACCCATGTTCATTCTTTCTTGAATTTTTTGGATTTATATTTATTTTTTTCTATTTTTGTAGGGAAATTTTGTTAAACCAAATAGAGATCAGAGGTACTAATGTTGAGGAATAAATCTAGAGCAATGACTAGCCCCAGAAATCCCACAACCTCAATTTCATCTTTCTTGGGATCACCAAGATTTTTTTTAACAAAGAACTTGTCTGATGCAGAATCAGTAGCAATGAGTCCAACCTCAATTCTTGATACAAAAAACTCATCAAATTCTGCTAACCCTTTTGGCTATGATAAAAATTTGTCCAAATCCTCAATCCCATCTCCAAATTCTTGTAATAAACAAGACTCAGAAGCTATTGGACTTGCCTTGATTGACTCAATGAATGATGAGAAAAATGATGGGGATTTTTCAAAGCCAATTAGTAGAATGGTTCTTTTTGGATCAAAACTTAAGGTTCAAATTCCAACCATTATTCCCTCTTCGATTTCTCCAGTCGAAGAATCGCCGAAATCTCCAGCTGATTTTGGAATTAAGACTAGGGATTCTCAGTTGATGAGTCCTTTTTCTAGACTCCCAGTTAAGGATTCTCCTAAGAGTTTTACTAGGCAGCTTTCTTTGAAGGAAATGGAGCTTTCTGAGGACTATACTTGTGTGATCACTCATGGACCTAATCCAAAAACAACACACATTTTTGATAATTGCATTGTTGAAAGCTGCTGTGAAGATCATCTTAATTTGTCTGATAACAGAAGGGATTGTGAATTTGAAGCCAGTTTTTCAGTTACTCCATCTGTGGATTTTCTCACTTGTCATACTTGCAAAAACAGTCTTGGAGATGGCAAAGATGTTTACTTGTACAGGTTAGTCAAGTTTTTTCCCCTTTGATTCGACTCTGTTTAAGCTTTTAGATCTAGAAACTCCTTTCTCTTACATACATTGAATGGCTAGAATTCAGAAAATTATTGAGCTGAGACAACTTTGTCTTTGTGCAATGATTGTTCTGTTGAACCATAATAGTTTTAATTATTAATGATATCACCAAACAGGATCAATAATTGTTTTTATAATAATCTCTTAATTTTCCTCATCTTTAATTTCTTTATTTCTTCAAAAGGATTCAATACTTAAAAATTCTTTACTTTTTTTTTTTTTTTTCTGGTGCAAAAGTGATTATTTAAGTGACTTCTTTTACCATTTACAGGGGTGAAAAAGCCTTTTGCAGCCAAGAATGCCTCTGCCAAGAAATGCTTTTTGAAGGGATAAAGAATCCAGAGTTGGATGATTCCTTTTAAGACTTGTTATGCTATAAATTCTCCATGTTTCCCTTTCTTTCTTCCGATGAATATGGCATCTTTAAATGGATTTTTATGTGATAAGTGGGAATAATTTAACCAAAAAGACTGAAATTTTCACTCCGATTTTGAAGTTTTCTTTATTTTTTTGTTTTTTTATATCCCTCTCTTTGAATATATGTATAATAATCGAGAGGCGTCTACATGTAAAAATTATAGTAATCTATTGCCTATTATCAATATAAATCCTCGATGGGTAGGCAAATCGAAAAGAACTTNAAAAGACTGAAATTTTCACTCCGATTTTGAAGTTTTCTTTATTTTTTTGTTTTTTTATATCCCTCTCTTTGAATATATGTATAATAATCGAGAGGCGTCTACATGTAAAAATTATAGTAATCTATTGCCTATTATCAATATAAATCCTCGATGGGTAGGCAAATCGAAAAGAACTTCGAGTTTACCGTGCACTTAATCACTTATTGCTTCATGTTCTGTATTTTATCGATCGAGATAGAGAATTGTTATATTATCATTTTGTATCTTATTGATTGTGTTGCTTTCACAATATAGTTTTTATGTGGATGAGATCATCATAAGATTGTTATCTCTAAGATTAGTTGATTAAATGGACTGTTTCAAGCGAATAATCCAAGAAGTGTCCTTTTCAAGAAAATAATTAAGACGAGATTAAATTTAAATAAACATAGTAGATGGTGCCAATGGCCCACTTACATTTGGTAAATTTATATTCTGAAAATGACAGAACCATTATCAATTTTGTCCTTCTAGTGGGTTTTATTTAAATTAAAAAAAATAAAAAATAAAAAATAAAAAGTTAAGTGTCCTTGTCCTTGGTTTGGTACAATGAAATCTCACGATTCTTGATTAATTTAAGCAAGAAAATACAATCAATAGATACAGTTTATGATTGAACTCCATTCTATTCAAAATGCTCTCTTTTTTTTAAAAAAAAACCATACATTCTTCAATAAAATAATATTACAAATAAATCCAAAATTTTTTCTTCTTTTTTATCTACATATTCTTCAAAAAAATCATTATTTCAAAATATATTTTTCCCTAAAATCTGATTTTAACATAGTCCAAAACAAGGGCTGAAATGACCTCACAATGGAAGGAAGGAAAAAGAAAAATGCTCAGTCAATTCATCATAATCACAATCTAATCAAATTAAACTACAAAATAACTATTTATATAATTTGGCAAATTTGAAATCAATTACATGAATTTTTATTCATCTTTTCAGCATGGCATACAGCACCGAGGTACAAATCGATGCCTTTCTTGGTCACACCAACCCAACCAACGATTACAGTGAAACTCTTCGCACTTTAGCTGACCACAATCTTGAACCTGCTCAGAATTTAGGTATGACGGTGTCGCATACCTTAGAACCATCAATCACAAGAACGTTGGATATCAAGTATTTACATATAGAAGCACTTTTTACACTTAAAATATGAGAAAGCAATTTTCCAGATTCGCTTATTTGATTAGATGTTGGCTCTCAAACTGCGGAGTAATTCATAGCCAATTATAACAGGAACATGACATTCAATCAAAAAATGTGACAAACTTGAGAGGATACAATATAAAACATAACTAGAAACTTGGACCATGACTTGAAAAGTATGGTGTTCCAAACGACACTGCAAACAGAGCATAAAAGATCCACACTGACCCACGAAACAAAATGCATAATGTTTTTTTGCTATAACAAACAGAACCAAAACTACGATGCAACAACAATAATCCGAAAAGCTTTGCTGACAACTCCTGCGGATTCTTCTCCAATCAGCTCTCTGCCAGAACTGGTAAACATGCAAAACAACAATCTTTAGTGAAGAAATCAGTGATACAATCAACATTGTATAATGATGGTGAAAACCAGGAAATATTACCTGTGAAAAGCTCGGTGTGGTCAACAATCTCCAAAGACTAAAGGCCTTAGAAAGAGAAGTGGTGTAACTTACTCAGGAAAATGGTGGACAACAGAGGACAAGGTGGACTTACAAGAAGAGAGCTCAACATGGATAGAGCCTTACTAAAGACCAGAGGGGAAAATCATTTATCTCTACTTTCCTTCCCATTTTTCATTTAAAAAATCAGAAAAGATGGTGAAAGGGAAAGCTACATCTTTGCAAAGCAAAAACACACAAGTCAGATCCTATTTGAAAAGCTAGAGAAAAAGAAGAAAAGTGAAGCAGATAAAGGACGCAAGAAGATTGAATGAAATCAGTTAATTAGAAGCCCAGTAAGCTGGTATTTGAATGGAAAAGATCAAGGGAAATCATAGAAGAGACTAGGTCAAATATCAGGGCTGGGAGAGTTAGTTAACAAGGAATTGTAACAAATTCCTACAGAAACTAATCAGATTAGGAATCTAATGTTTATACAACTTGCATATAACAAAAAATCTAAATCTAACTGAGAATGAGGGGAAAAACTAACAGAATGAACAATTCGATGATGAACATATACTGAAGGACTGGAAATCAACATGACATGTTCAAACAGAATGCAGTCTCCTCAAAAAGGACTAAATTCCAACTATCTATCATCATTTCAATGGATTGCCAGTCATCAGTTACGGGTTCTGCTCCCAAAACCTTTGGCCTCGTTAATATCCATGTTCAACGACCCAAACACATTCTACAGTGCCCAATCAAACCACCATATCAACTTTTCAGATATAGGAGATAGTCAACCAACCAGCCATTACAGCTCTTGCACCAATACCACCACGATTCCCAGAAACCTAATGAAATCACTACAAACAAGTTGTGCTGCAAACATACTTTATTCATTAAATGTATACATATATTACTCGCTCACTTTGCAAACTAAACCAGCTTCCTTATTTACAGGAGCGCTGACTGCTCCCAGCTCATCATTCATCAGCGATATCAAGATTGAGGATGCGACGAAGGGTCTTAGTCGCAGAGTCAGTACCATCAAACAGATCACGAGGCGAGGGACTATGCCCCCTGGTTGGGGAAGCAGGGGCAGATTTAGCCGTAAGGGGCAAATCAAATTCAGGGGCTGCAGTATGCAAGTCAAGTGAAACTGCCCTTTTTGGACGGAGTGAAAATTTTGGCATGGGCAAAGAACTCGGGGGAGGTGAGCAAGAGTAAGCAGGTCCAGCCCAACGTTCAGAGAAATGGAAATCATCCTCATAACCCCCCTCTTTGTTATCGAAGTTGATAATAATTGGTATTGGAATCGTACTAGTTTTTGAGTTCTTTTTCAAGCTGTTGTGGTCTTCATTAACAGAAGTTGACGGGGTTTTGGGCGAAAACGAAGTGCAAAACTCCCCTTTGCTAGCAGGGTTAGTGGTGAAAGAATTAGGCGGGTCTGGAAGTAACCCTGCACCGGACTGGAAAGCACGGCAATTGATACCACGAGAATTATCAGTAGGCGGGGACCCAAAGGACCCGAATCGAGCCGGGCCATGCTCACGATTTCTACCATAATATTGATGATTCTTGTGATGAGCAACAGCAACTAAAGTTTCCATCTCCTTCAAACCACCTAGATCTATCAGTTTCTTTAACTTCTCACAGATTCACAGATCTTAATTTTTACGATAATTTTAGAAATATCTGAAAATCTAACATTAAAAATAAGGTCTTGAAATTTTAGATCTTCTCCATAACCACCAAAATCTCAGAAAATTGACGCTGATTTTAGTAAATACGACCCATACATCGAACATAAATATGTATTTGTATGTATCCACCAGCACCACCCTCTCACTCTTCAGTTTCTTCAGATCTATGCAAATCACATCAGAAACAAAAAATTGAAAACTGAAACATAAAATACACTCACAATCAAAACGAAATAGAGCGATATACTCATTATACAATAAAAAATTGGAAAATGAAATCAAGATTAAGATAAAATACCTGATTATTTGAGTGAAGTCAAGGAAACGGCGCAGATTCGTGAAATGGATTTGTTGTTAAGAGTGTGCGTTAAAGAGTGAGATCCTTTTTCTCTCTCTAAATATGTGTGTAGATAAACGTACTTGTACAAGACAGTGATTTATAGAGAGCGGCCATTATAGGTTCAGATTTCACAGCTCGAAAGTGCTTTGATATTTTCATTTTTAAATTTAAAGCAGATTCTGCGGATCTGAAAAACAATCTCAATTGTATTTAAATGTTGCCATAGGCACGGTGCACTAGAAGTTATGGTGATTTACCAAAATCACACTTTCAGCATTTATAATTCCCAACTCAAGTCTCCAACTTCTTTAAAGTGTGACATTCATCTCTTCAACTTACAATTCATGGCTTATAGGTCCATAACCTTTCAAATCTGTGCAAGTATGGTTTGAATATATATTGAGCAGTTGAATTTCAATCAAACAAACATTTTTTAAGTGTGAAATTCACGTTTCCAATTAGTTATTTATGTACCTAATCGCTCAACCTTTCAAACCTAAGGGGACCATACTTGCACAGATTTGAAAGG
>CAIGRR010425170.1:0-10947 GCA_903798365.1 Fraxinus sp. 1973-6204
ATGTTCGCATGTCATTTCTCACAAATTTAAGGTTTGGAGTCATATTCACGATAAAATAGTGTCACTTATCACACGTGAGTCAATTATACACTTTACTCCATTTGGAACTTGATTGAGTATGTAGGAAAGTTTTATTGATAATGCTTTACTTGTGAGCAAATGCATTTTTGAGTTCATCTGGTTGTAAGTGTTTAATCTTTTTTAATAAGTTCCTATTTTCTTAATTTTCAAAAAATTAGTGCTATTTTTGTAAAAGAAAATTTCGCGACTTCTCGAGCGATAGAAGCAGAAGCTAGCTCGTTCG
The DNA here is from genome assembly GCA_903798365.1 of Fraxinus sp. 1973-6204. Taxonomy (NCBI): domain Eukaryota; kingdom Viridiplantae; phylum Streptophyta; class Magnoliopsida; order Lamiales; family Oleaceae; genus Fraxinus; species Fraxinus sp. 1973-6204. Next base: position 305 of record CAIGRR010425170.1, read on the forward strand.
CTTATCGTTCGAGCGACAGCCCGTTTACTTGAATTTTAACGTTATTTTTCCAAGGATTTTACGTCAAATTTCAAAATTTTCTTTCCATTTCTCTCAAAATCTTGCTAACCCATCTCAAATTCGTACTATTAATCACTTATTGAACATATAGCATCCATCTTTTGATAGATTTGCACACGTTTTCATTCATTTTCAACGAATTTTCAGGTATTGCTCCAAAAACCTTTATTTCTCGAATTTTCATATTTTTTTGGGTTCTTTTGATTCTTTGATTTAATTTCTTGGGTTACACTTCTTGTTTTCTTGATTCTCATAGATTATCATCACTTCCTACATCATTTTGCACCGAACATTGGGTTTTTTGGACTATTTTGGCACGATTTTCGTGGTTTGATTTGTGTTCTTCCCTATATTCATTCATTTTTACATAGTTAGTTGATGGAGGTTGCATTAGAATTAGTTAGTGGTTTGTAGTCATGGTGCTTGAGAATGTGGTTGATGTTTTGGGCAATTTTGGCGTAAGTTTGTTTTTGGGATAGTCCTTGAGGTTGGCTTCAGAGTGGTTGTTTTGAGAATTGGAGTGGTGTTGTTTTGGATTGTCAAGTTATAGGTTGGAAGTGTGAAGTTTGTTCTCCATTATGCGCACGGAGCACACATGAACATTGGTGTTTTGGTTTAGTTGTTTTTGGTGTTGGCACCGCGAGGTGACGTCATGTCAATGTGGCATGACATCACGACATCCTGTTGTGTATTCATTCTAGGGCACATTGCATTTATCCTCTTTGCCTCATTTTGCATGCTTTCATGCGTCTCATGTATAGCATGCATCTTTTGCATATCATATCGAGGTATTGATATATTGGTTTTACACGTTCAGATTTTGCCTAAGAAAGCTCGTATTGCTACTACGACACTTGGTACCTCCACTTCTTATAGTAGGTCTAGATTTATTTCTGTTGTTGCCCAAAACACTTTTGGGTCGCAATTTTCTTTGTGACTAGTTTTGTTTGAGTGCGAGGTCATTATGTCTAACCTGTCTCTGGACCTTATTGTTATTTTCACTTCTCAATGTTGGGATCCTTTATTGGTTGAGTTGACACCTCATCCTAGCCTTCTAGTTTAGGAGTTTTACGCTAACATTCATGATGTTAGCGATTCAAATTTTAGGTTTTTACTTCGAGGTAGGATAGTTATGATCACACCCGATGTCTTATTGAGTCTAGTACATATTCCTCGGGTCGTCCATCCTTTGTTTCCTTATCTGTTTATTGATACTCTTCCAGTGGACTTTCTAGTCTGTTCCATGGTGTTTAACACACCGTTGGAAGGTGGTCTAGGTGCGATGCGTACTGGATCCCTACCCACTGATTGGCAGATTTTATTGCGCATTGTGTGTGCAAATATGTGGCTAGTATCGCATACCTCTTCTTTACCTATGGAGAGGACTCGATTTTTTTACACCCTATTGCAGGACGACTCTATTGATCTGCACATGTTCATATGTCAGCATATTTTGTGTGCCTTTCATGTCACGTGGATTCGGGTGGGACTTTCTTATGCCTGCTTTATTTATCGCCTTGTGACAGCACTTGACATTAGTTATCCTGAGGGGTTTCTCGGTTGATTGGCCACACTATTATTGCTCAGAGTACATCACATGCTTCTTTTGAGCCAGTTGATTCGATTATGCCAGTTGATCATTTTGATGACCTTATCTCTGTTGATCCATCTGATTTCCCTACTACTTCTTCTATTCCTCCATCCACTGATATTCCACGTTCTTCTACTTCTGCTCCTTCTCCCATTGAGCCTGACCCTCCGCCTATTGATATTCCTTTGTTTCTGTTGATCCGTCAGTTGCACTTAAGGGACAGATGACTGTGCTGATTGAGCAGCATGCTCGGATGATGGCATAGCTTACACAGCTGCGAGCTATAAGTTGATCGACACACTACCGAGTTTACTAAGCTTCGTAGTGTTGTTGGATAAATTCAGGGAGTGCTTGATGGATTTGTCGCCACTGGAATGATGGTGCAATTTCGGAGGAGAGGACTGATTCTGATGATGCTAACGATGATGCTTAGTTTTCAGGTTATCCCTTGTCATTTTGTGACAAAAGGGAGGAGTGGATATTTGGGAGTAGATATTTTTGCTTTACATGATGTATATGCTTTTATCTATTTGACATGATGTATCTAAAACTTTTGATTATATAATATATTCAGTTTTGCTATATTAAGTTTTGATGTTTTTGTAGTATCAATGTTTCGTTTTGGTATGTTTGGTTGCATTGATATTACCTCTTAATTTAACTTATGATATGAAACTGAAAAGATATATTATGAATTATAAACTACTTAAATCACTTTTACACCCTGAACTGTTCGAACTGTTTTTACACTTAATACTGTTTCACATACAATTTATTAGGACTGGATAAAACTCCCGAACCGAACTAAACCCGAACTGAGCGGTTCTTCATAATTTAAATACCCGAACGGGTATCTGAATTGAGAACTGATAGGTTTGAATCGGTTCTCGATTCTAGACCAAGAACCGAAGAACCGAATTTAAATAATTTTTTAAATTTTTTTTATATTGAATTAATTAAATTATTTTAATTTTTCTAAACAAATTAGCAAATTAATTAAACAAACGAGCCAAGTCCAACCAAATTATTTTTTTGTTAGCCCAACATTTGGGTTTTATCCTTCCCCTTCCCCTTTCCATTCCAATTTCATTTGGCAAGCAGCAGTACACCCACTCTCTTATAAACCCAATTCTTTATGTAGGCCGCTTGAAGCAAATGAATTATTGATATGGATCACCGATATTTTAATATTAATATCTATTTTTTGATATTTGTATACATTGAATTAATCTTATTGGACGCTTGTTATTTATATGTTTTTAAATTGATATGGATCACCGATATTTTAATATTAATATCTACTTTTTAGTATTTGTATACATTGAATTAATCTTATTGCACATCTTATTATTTATATATTTTTAAATTGGGCTACGTTAATTTGTAAAAGTTATGAATGAACATATTATTAGTTGTATTTATGTAGTGTTACTGTAAAAGTTAAAAAATTTAATTATGGTACGGAATTGAACAGAACCAAACCGAACCGAACACGAACGGTTCCATAATTATATTTGGACCCGACCGTTCCATTTATTAAATACCCGAAAATTTTGGGTCGGTTCGATTCTAAAGAGAAGAGAACCGAACCGAACCGAACCATGTCCAATCCTACATTTTACACCGGGTATTTGAGTTATCTATTTCAGGAAACATGTATTGAAAACTGAAATGCAGAATTCGTTCAAGACAGTTATTGATTGTGTCGGTTGTTTTGAGTATGTAATTTTACTTTACTATTGCCTTGATTTTAGATTGTAGTTTTGTCACAGAATGTCAAAGGGGGAGGTTGTTAGATATTTAATGTAACTGGCAAATCTGTGAACAAAAAGGACTAAAATTGATATGTTGTAAAAAGTTAAGGAATATTGTGCAATTAGATGAAATTAAGGTATTTTAGATCTAGGGTTCGAGAATGGGAAAGAAGGAAAAATAGCACGAAATTTTGCTAGACTGTAGCCAAAATTTGGCTCGAGCGTCAGGAACATAAACTTCATCGTCCAACTGTCGCCTCGCCTTCGTACAAGCGACAACCTGTCGCTCATCCCTCACTCGAGCGATAGTGTCATTCGGGGATTTTTTTTAATTCATTTTTTAAAGATGTTTTGTCCGACCAATTCATTCCCTAACCTACATATAAATATCCTGACGCTACAGAATGGTTTTACAAGGTTGAATATTATGAGAAATGCATTCCTTTGAGATCATCTTCACATATTCTACTTTCAACCTTCATCCTATTATTGGCTATTGGCAGTGAAAACATCAAATTCACAATCCAAATACCAAACTGCTGCTTCCTCCATATCTATCAGAATTTCTAAAGATTAAGGGAATATGACTGGAGTTTCAGTCGTTGAAGAACGCGGTATTCTTCGTGAATTCACAGGAGATAAACGATTTCACACAGTTGGGAGTTGCTGCAGGAGAGCGCAATCCAAGAGAGTTTTGGAATATGCAGCTAGGAGTTGGTACATAGCACAAAATTCAGGAGAGCTGTTAGAATTGCAGTCATGAGGTCAGATAGAACGTGTCGTCGTCAGTCTAGTAGACTATAAGTTATAAATCGTTTTTAGTGGATTGTTGATCGGTGCCCGGAGTTTTTACCCAGTTGGGATTTTTTCGTGGTCAATTCTGTGATATTTATTGCTTTTATAATTGAGGTAATTCAAAATAGGAAAATATGAATTGCATGATTAATTATCTACAAAAAAAAAAAATTAATAGTGACTTATTGCTGTTTAATTATTAAGTAATTTTAATTTCGCTTAATCACCTATTCACCCCTTTAGATGTTGTTAGGGTCGAACTTCGTATTTTCATGCTGCATTTAAAGTATGTAGAAATCATCAAATGGGATTCGAATCTCTCCTCGTCCTTCTGATCGTGCTCATTTCCATAGCCATATTGTGTCTTTTATATGTATAGCGATGGTGTTATATTGGAGGCAACATGGAGTGTGATTTAAAGATGGGGGACCATTGAACCTTGACATCCTCTTCTTCCATAGCCATAGGAGTATCGTCATTAGATTCCCACTCTAAGCATGTGGTGGATCTCTCTATATGTCAAATATGTGGACGTTGGATAGCTGCAATGACTCTGGATTGGATCACTTATATGATGGTGGTCAAATTTTATAAAAAAATATAATTGTCATCACTTAGATAGGATGGTTAAAGTCACATCCTTAGGAGAAAATTACACCAATATTCTTCAACGTAGTAAAGGTTGTTCACTTGTTCTCCACCCTTTGAAAAGGATTGTCCTTCATATTTTTTAAATACCCAAAAAATAGCAAAGATAAAAGTTCAATAAAATATTTGCCCCTCATTTCAAAGTACACTAAAATAATATTTGGGTAGAAATTATCATTAAGTACAAGATATGCTAATTAATCTTATATTAATTATAAGAGCGAAACCAAAAAATCAAAGACATAAATGCAATAGAAAACAAAGGTTGAGAACTTGTAAAATAATTAAAATTTAATGCAATAAATAAATTATGGTGTAAATTTAATTACTCAATCTTATGTTAAATTTATTGTTGAATTACTCTTTTGACGTACTTTAACATATGTACCGCACACATAGTTAACAAAAGTATATTATGTACCAGTGCATTGTATTATAAAGTAGGTATCCCGATCTTTTATGAAATGAAAATTATCTATGTATGACCTATTCGGGACTGGCCGATTGGTAGAGCAGGTGAATACGGAGACCAAATGTCACGAGTTCGAATCTCATGTCAACACTTCTTCGGTCGAGCCCGTCGCAACGGGCTTGCCTAGTGCGGTATATCTCTTCTGTGTGGTTTGTGGACTACTACACATGGAGCAATGTTTAACCAGTGCACACTTACGGATAGTGACTACGGGTTCCTACATAAAAAAAAAAATAAATAAATAAAATTTATCTATGTATGGATATATCACTTGATCTTCTTTTTCATCTCATATATGGACTCGAATATGTGTCAACTTCATCTACAGTTAATCTATGATCCACCTATCTAGATTTGACTTGACTCGTAGTGAGGTCTAGCTGTGTACTGAAAATGACATATAGCCCAAAAAGCCATGTAAAATCAAGTCTTTATAAAGTTGATGCCTACCCAGTCTCTCTCCCACCCAAATACTCATTTTTCTCTCTCTTATTCTAGTCGTAAACGAGGTAAATTGAAGATTACTTCATTTTCATGGGAGACTTGCATTTAAACTGAGTTATAGAAATTGTAGCTCCTGAGTTCACCCAAACACTTCAACGAATCATGGATACAATTCCTGCTGATAACTTCACGGTGGAATTACAGCAGCTTGATACTACACCTCGGGCCGAGAGGGCGAAATGGTTGCTGAATTCTCCTGAACCACCGAGTCTATGGCATAAAATCACCACCTTGTTAAGAGACACCGTTTCGCCACTTGGAAACATGCTCTTTTCATCTGCAGACCGACCGGCTCGATCTAAAGGAGGCACTGGCACTGCTGTTTGTTTCTTGCAAGGCCTTTTTCCAATCCTGAAGTGGGGAAGGAATTACAAAGCTGCACAGTTCAAGAATGATTTTATGGCTGGCTTAACTCTCGCAAGTCTCTGCATTCCTCAGGTATGTATCAACAATTACCCAAAATCGATCTTTTTTCTTGTCTTTCATGATATTTTTTCTCTAAAATGTTGTTGTACTAATCTTTACAGAGTATTGGATATGCAAATCTAGCCAAACTTGATCCTCAATATGGCCTATGTAAGTGCTGAAAAAAGTTTAAAGATAGTCGAGACATATGTGTTTCGGCCATAGCCCCAGTGGTACCAGGACGCACGCAGTCATAATCTCACGTTAAAGAGTGGTGAGGTTTGAGTCCTGGGGACATCACTTTGGCGAAAGAAATTAAGTACCCTAACAAATAGCGTCCTAACATATATTTATATGTTAAGTAACGCTATTTGCTGTTGCTCACTACCATAGTCACCCTTCGTGGCATACACGACAGCAAATAGCGTTTTTCTTATATGTTTCAGGTCTCAAAAATTTTGTGGTGATTCTGTTATGTGGACACCAGCGTAGTCCCACCTGTGATATACGCTTTAATGGGAAGTTCGAGAGAGATTGCCATAGGTCCAGTTGCTGTGGTTTCATTGCTGCTCTCTGCAATGATTCAGAATATAATAGATCCTTCTCTTGATCCAACCAATTACAGAAGACTTTTTTCACTGTCACCTTCTTTGCGGGTACCTTCCAAGCCATGTTCGGTATATTCAGGTGTTCTTCTTTCGTTCTTACCCCGTTTGATGGCCTTGAAATTTTCAATATTTTGAACAGTGAATTTTTTAAGAATGTGTTGTCAGAAAGTAGATAAATATTTTGTATTTACTTACAAAATATTTTATTGTGTGAGTGTGTAGTTGAAAATAAATATATGGAAAATAGAGTTTCAAAATAGAGGAAGTCAAACAATGACTTAATTTTCATAAATAATTGGTGACATGATTTGACTCAAACTGGAAAATTTCACATGTTATTAAACACAATTAGCTTTTCAATCAAATCATCTGCTATCACTTAAATTACGTCACTGCATAATTTCTTCTGACAAAATGGCAAAAACTCAAATTTCACTGAACTTACAGGTTGGGTTTTCTGGTGGATTTTCTGTCTCATGCTGCAATGGTTGGGTTCATGGGAGGTGCAGCCATTGTAATTGGGCTCCAGCAGTTGAAAGGGTTACTGGGAATTAATCATTTGACGACAAGAATTGACGTCGTCTCTGTGTTGGATGCTGTGGTCAAATCGCTTCATCATCCTGTAAGCTTTTAATTAATACTACTATTTTTAGGTATTAAAATCTACAACTCTCTCCTATCCAAAAGTTGGCCCAGCCGCCATAAGTCGTTATTCTCACTAAAGTTTAATATTAATAATTATAAATAAAAACTTATCCAGTTAATTAAAGTAANTTAATTAATACTACTATTTTTAGGTATTAAAATCTACAACTCTCTCCTATCCAAAAGTTGGCCCAGCCGCCATAAGTCGTTATTCTCACTAAAGTTTAATATTAATAATTATAAATAAAAACTTATCCAGTTAATTAAAGTAAAAAAAAAAAAAAAAAAAAATTAAATAACTATTTTGATAAAGGTTGAAATATATGATTGAAAGTTGTTAATTTCATTATATATATGCGTAATTAAAATTAATTGTTGATTTTGACTTAAATTTTGTCGCTAAAATTACATTTGCTAGAGCCAATAGATAAGTTTTTGATTCTCAAATTGTGCAAATGTTGCTTTTCGCAAAGAATAAAAGATGCTAAACAAATCGAATTTCCATATTTCTAAAGTTTGTAAAAATTTGCATCTGTTAGTGCGAAATCTAATTCCAAAATATTCATTTTAGATGAATTGTGTCTACCACTTTTGGATTTATAAATAATGTCCATTCCTTACAAATATATCATTTTCTCTTCTTCTGCACAAATATTGTACCATCTAGCTAGATACTCTCATCAAACTTGGCATAGTTGACGAGCATATCTAATCCATTTAGATACTTTCCCTCTCTTCCTGAATTTCAAATCATTCTCTTCCTCGTTAACTTTTACTAGATGACTTTAAGCAAATTTAAATAGAATGACATAAGCATAACTGAATGACCATATTCAATAAATTTTCTTGGCAAGAGTCGGATCTTATTTTGACCTAAAAAAGTTGACTAGTCTAAAAAATTTCCCTTAATGTTTCGAGTATTGTTATCCAATCCTGATATTTTTAGTGAGTTTAGATGACACGTATGTAATATTAAATGATAGATATAGTATACTTATTGGATTTATTATATATTGTCACCCAAACTGATGGCTAGATAACATTATTCTAATAATTTGGAGCCACTTCTAGTTGATGGTGGGCTCTAAAGGTAAGCTAGTTAGTAAAGTTTTGTCTCCCATAGGAAGGGATGTCACAATTCTTCACATCTTTTAGCTATTTTTCATGAATATTGAAATTGCTACTAAATTATAAAGCACCTTGAATATATAGATTAACGAAAGCATGGCTGGCTAAGTGTTCGTGTGAAACCCCGTAAGCGTATGTGATTATTGTACAAGTAATAAAATTTGTGAGTTAAGAGTATCATTTCCACGAAGAATAAGCTTTAATTCGTAGTTCAATAATTTTTATTAAATTCGAAATGTGGTGACATCAAAAGAGAATGTGTTTTATTATTTATACTATTTCTATTCTAAGAAAGCAAGTAAAGATAATAATTTATCTATGTAAATGCTTGTATTGGATTTGGATTCAAGTATCCATCTATTTCAATTCTAAATAATTAATCTATTCAATTCATGCATTTTTGATAACCGATAACCCAAGATACACCAACTTATTACTAACATGAGACGATCATAATTTTAGTCCGAATTCATATGAAAATCATTCATTTGGTTTAGATTATTAGTAAAATTTTATGTGTGTGAGAGATTATTCATAATTTTAACTACACATGTTGAGTTTACCACGTTTTATTATCATTGTGAGCACACATACACTACAACAAGCAACTAACTACTCAATTGATGATGAAGCTATAAGTAGAGTATGTAAAATCAATTAAACAATAACACGAAATTCCTAAATTAAAGTTTTGAATTGAAATAAATGAAAATAAGGTAACATTCATCCAATATAAAGGAAAAACATAACCAATCATCCTAATTATTAAATTATACAAGAAATAATGAAAAGATATCACCCGGATCAAAGAAATATGGAAGAAAGTGGAGAAATTCAATTTCTTATCTTAAATCTTGACTTTGGATTAAGGATCTTCAATAAACTTTAATAATTTGCATTTGGTTGATGATTGCGCCTTCTTCTCCATCTCCAAAATACATAGAATATGTGATTTTTAGGTATAGAGGAAGTTCTCCACGTTTTGAATGGCTTATGGTATATATGAAATAAAAAAGATTGCATATCAGAAATTTCCAAAACAAAATAAGAAAACATAATTTTTTCCTCGAAAATGAACCATGCATACGCACGTTTCATTTGGTGTGTACACACGGTAAACTCCAAAAAGATTCAATCAACCCAAATAAGGTTTGAGTATTGCTATTTTTGGACCAAATTGTATATTGGTCCCTGAACTTTTTTCAAGTGTGTATTTTGATTCTTTTTGACAATATTTTTCATCCTGTTGGCTTCTCTTCACTTCCAATTGACTCTTGACATTCTTGAATCACCGTCTTGCAATCGGACACAACTATTGAAATGTTGCACTTTAGTCCCCAAATTTGGATTTCATCATTTTTCTTCAATTTCTCTTTCTTTCTTCCAAATCTTCATACAATCATCGAGTTTTACCTAATAAACATAATATAACACAAATTAGACAATAATCCATCCAAAAAATAACAAAATATCATCATTTAAAACTCGAATAAATGTAAAAACTACACTTATCACGAAGTTAAAAAAGTAATAATAAAAATAAAAATAAAATAAATTTGAAAGTATAAGTAATTTTTTAATTCACAAGTAAGAAAAAATAAATTAAGTCCCCTTTTTTATTAAAAAAATAAAATAATAAGTTGCCTTTTTACGGTTAGCCCAACATGCTCTAATTTTCTTATAGAGTTGTACGATTCATTACTTTCTTGACACTTCCCCTGCTCTGTTTTGATGTGTAACAGTGGAATCCTTTGAATTTTGTCCTTGGATGTTCATTCCTCATCTTCATCCTAGTCACAAGATTTATCGTAAGTATGCACGTCACTACAATAAATTTTACTTTTAATGGCAAAAATTTGTTGAAAAAAATAATTTTTGTTTCGTCGAAATCTGCAGGGCAGAAGAAAAAAAAAACTTTTCTGGTTACCAGCCATGGCACATCTTTTCTCAGTGATATTATCCACTTTCATAGGTTACTTGACCAAAGCTGATAAGCATGGTAGCAAAATTGTGAAACACTTCAAAGGAGGCCT
>CAIGRR010425288.1:0-10097 GCA_903798365.1 Fraxinus sp. 1973-6204
CCAAAGTCAAGTATCCTCTCTAACTTCGCTCCCCACTAAATCCAAGAACAAAACAGCATCACAGTGAGGGCATGAAGTTGAATTCAATTAAAGCTAATTTGGGTTCTTTAAAAGAAAATTTATGTTTCCAAATGAATACGAAGGAAATATTAAATATATAAAGGAGTAGATACAGCACTCATACTTAAGGCTAAGTGTAGCTAAAGTTACATAAAGGGGTAAAACTGGTAAGATCTCCAAAAAATCGGTACATCATACTAGAGCTCTAAATTTGATTAAGACATCCTACCTTCCTCCTCCTAAAATGTAGAATCCTACAACTTTGAAGGAATAAATGAGCAAATTTGGGAACAAATGGTAGAGGATCATTTGTTTGTTAATTACATTTCATAGTTGAGTTCAACAGAAGAAGAAAATTAAGGCCTGACTGCTGTGCTTCAGCTGTACAAATCCTGATTGCTACAGTTAAATCATAAACTAATTGTTAACATGAAATTTATATATATATATAAAAGATACCAACGTTTGACATGTATGATTATCGAAAACAAAAAGACATCTCAGACCTATTACAATTTACAAGTCTCTTCAATAAAAGAGGAGGACATGCACAACTACAAAACGGTTTTGTTATGCTAGACAAGAACATATCAACTACAGTGCATCCAAATTCAGGGGAGTAAAATGGACACTTTCACCATCTTATTAATATAATAGGACTAACATCAGGCCATCCAGGAACAGAAACAAGTAGGACAATAAAGAATATCACAATCAAAACATGGCACTCTCTAGAAAATGGAAACTTCTGTTGCAGGCATTATCAGATTATAAACATAAAATTTAATGTGTTCAAGACAGAAACCACATGTAAATATCAGAGGGGACAAGATTGTTATTGAACTATAGATAAGTAAACCCATCAAACAATTTAGATTTCTCTTTGCCTCTAAATTTATTTGAAAACATGATGTAAAGCAAAGAAACTACCTGAATGTGGGGCATTGATTTCAGTTTCTTTAACACTGCCTTTATCATTGCCTTGTGGCTTGGAAGTTCCGGAGGTGATTGATTCATCAGCCTGTTTCTCGGTACGAGGCATGCCTCCCCAAGGCCGTGTATATGGTGTTGATGATTGAAAGTTCTGTGTAACTGTTTCTAGCTGCCGATCATTGTTTTTAGCTAGTGTGGGCATTATACCTGACTCTTCACCAAATAACAAATGATCAGATCATCAATCTGCTAGTAGCAATCAATTGTCACAAAGAAGTTCTACCAAAGGAACAGCATAATGAAATTCTTTTGGGAATTAAAACAAAGGAAACCAGAAGCGAAGTATTAACTGATAACCCAAATGATGCTACAATTCAAAGCTTCTCCATTTACCAGCAATAAAAAGGCAAACAAACATAATTCCTGAGTATCCGTAGTTGATATAAATAATCTTACACTGTTCTGCTGAAAACAAATTGAAGTACAAAAAGAAAGTAACAATTATATGCATAATTCGACCTTCTATCAGGCACCTATGGAAGTACAAAAAGAAAATAACAATTATATGCGTAATTCGACCTTCCATCAGACACCTATTGGTCTTTCATTTCTAGAAATAATTTTGAAACCTTAACCTCATTCCATCAACCATTTGTTGAGGTGTTATAAATGTCATGAAGTACAGCAACTGTATTTTCATTAAAATAAAACAAAATTAACTTAATGACATTATGATTGTCCAACCAAATGAAGTCGTTTGTATTTATTCCTCAACATGAACAAATCCAAAATGAATCTGACAAGTGAGCACCACCTCTAGAAACGAGGCAAAATTAACTAATTTTTTCAGAAGAATACCTAAAAGTTCAAAAATTATCAAAAGAACAACCAATTAAGCTTCGCTAACTTTTAACAGCATCAGCTAGATTATAACATTAACACGCCGATCAAAAGCAAAAATTCTATCAGCAATTTATTGTGAAGTCAGGAACTAATAAGTCAAACTAAGGATGTTGAAAAAAAAAAAATCACTTTTAACGCCCAAACCCCAAGTTCACAACTAATCCAGTAACTCTCCAATTCCACAAAATCCTTGAATAAAAAAAAAAAAAAAATCACTAGACATGATCAAATAAATAAATTTACAGACACCAAGAAATTGTTCAGAATCATTTAAAAGTTTCTAAAAAATTACTTACAACAAACGAAATGGCGTAGAAATTAAAAAAAAAAAAAAATGGTCGACGCTACTATTATTAACATTCAAATACCAATTTTCATCATTAAATTTAGTTCAAGGACAACTTGTATTTGAAAAATTAAAACAAATTATTTAAAAAAAAAAAAAAACCCAATTGATCTTCCAGAAAAAATAGGGAAGAACCGCTTACCTTTAATTATTACTGTGATGTGGAGAGTGTATGACTCAATACTAAAACTCTCCGAAATCCATTTTGTTTGTCTGTGAAAAGCTCAAAGAAGCTGTCTGATGTCACGACGCAACATATAGATACAAATAATTATGTATGTATTGTTCACGCCAAAGTCGCTTTTCCTGTCTCTGTTTAGGAAAGAAGTTTAGATTAGTTAATTAATTATAAGTTTAGACCATAAGTATGTGTGAAAAGTCGACAATGCCCTCCCTTTTGTACCACTTGTTATCTGGCCAAATGTTCTCGTTCCTTGAGTTAGAGTCAGAGTCAGACTATGTGAATGCCGTGTAACATAACATCACTATTGTGCAAACGTGAACAGTATAATCGAAAAGAATAACCTTAAAATAGGGTTATATAAGGTTGTTTATATAGAACATAATCCCAAAAATATCCTTACAATATCGTATGGTATGGTATGGTATCGTATCGTATGTCAAGGGTTTGGTAATTTTTAGTGATTGGGACATTTTTTTATTTTTTTACCTTAGCCAAACTTATGGGGTTTAATGATTATTGAACCTAATTGGAGTAGAAATGATTTTTTTTTTCTTTGAAAGTAAAAGTAAAAATGAATTTGATCAAACTATGATATGATTTTAAGTTCAGATTTTAATTGAGAAGTTGGGAGATTTCTTCTTTTATTTTTTCTTGGCTTTGTTTAATTTTCTTTAAATTTTATAAATTGTGGATATTACCACTTTTTCTTTGAAACAATCTCTAATTATTTTAACATTTTTCAGATGGAGAACGAAGTGCTAAATTAAATTGAAGGTTTGGGACTCAAATTTTCTTTTAGAACGGGATATTTTTGCCTTCCAGAATAAAAAAAGAATATGAGGTGATGATGATTATAGATCAGGCCACCTTCTAGGTAAACTATTATATAAGAAAGACACTTATTACTTTATTACTATTTTTAAGCATTATCTCTTTGATAATTTTGCCTTTTACACGTGATCTTTTCTATGTTACAAAAGGAAATATGAAGGGGATATACTCAAAAGAAACAAAGTTTAAAAGCAAAAAAGTTGAGTAAACAATGTTTTAGTTTTTATTTTATTAATTAATGAAAATTGATCACTTCCACATTTAACCATCTCAAAATTAATTAATGCCGGCCGGTGACAAATAGGTTGGTATATCTAACAATGCGCCAAATAAAATAATTTGAAAGGGACATCACTTTTGGTGAGTGGAAATCCTAATCCAAATTCGACGATTTTAAATAAACCCCATGGTATATTTACGTTGTATGACTTTCTTTTCATCTTTAATTTTGATCAGTGCGATCTAATTTAATTTATTAAAAATTTCAACTTTGATTCCTACCGTCTAATAGTAAAAGATACATTATTTGACTTACGAATTACTTTTGAAATAAGTAAGAACTTTTCGATTTTGATCAATACTATTTAATAACAAATAAACTTAATTATAAGAATTTTGAGTGTTAGCCAAACATGTTCTTAATCATTACTTTGAAACAAATGATCTTGTCCAATGTAAAGATTGGGTGGGGGTAGAAGAGGGCGGAGCAAGAGGCTTAAAAGTGATTGAAGCACTTTTCATGTTTTTGCTAAATGCACTCATTTTGACTTAACATTGAAATCTCATATAAGGTAACTTTTCTAGAAATTTAGGCCACATGCGCACTCCCTAATGGATCACCTTTCAAATTGATTGTGAGATTACTTCTCATTACAAAAGTCACCACTCACCAAACACTCAAATTCTATAATTGCTTTTGGATTGTAAAGGTTTTGATGGGGAAAATTTGTTGGGCAAGTGATTGAATTGTTTTTTAAGGGAAGTTACACTTATATTTTATTTGTTAACGATTATATGAGTTACATAAGTTTTATTATGAAATTATCGACATTCGATTTCCTTCAAAGTTCGTCCAATGTTTTTGACAATTTATCATCATTTGAGACCTCAAAGATCACACGTGACGAGAAATATTAGGTGAAAAAACATTGCAATCATATTTTAAATGAAGAAAACAATAAAATTTGATAAAATCACCACCAATGCTAGTTGAACAGGGCTATTGTTGACAGGGGCTGAGGTGGACACCTCATCCCGTGTGTTTGAATAGCAAAGCTCTAAAATCACCTTCCTCTCCCCCTTCCCCCCAAAACACCATCACTCGTCCACCTTCGAATAACTGAAGTGATAAAATCATAAACATTATTTTAGAGAACAAGAAGTCAATTTTTAAGTTGTTTTACATAACAAATATTTATATGTATATACTTTCAATACTTCACTATCTAATTTCATTCGTCGTCAGTAATCACTTATGATAGAGACATATTATCAATGCTTCGATCGACAAATTTGAAATCGTGAGTCAAATATATATGTTTCAAACATCTTTAGTTTTTTCATAAACTTATTGTATAGGACAATGAATTATGGAGTAAGAACATAATCACGGATTTGTGAATGTCAATAAAAGGTGACTTTTGATTTGCTGGTTTTGAAGAGAATTGGATGAAGGAAGAAAGAAAGAGCTCAAACTCGAAGATAAAAACATTTTAAAAGGAAGAATGAAGCGCTAAACAATTGAAGATATGTGACTCAATCAGCCATCAAAGTATTGAAATTTCGTATTGAAATTTCCTCAAAAATCAGTTCACGTATAAGCCTTGTAAGATTTGAATGGTACTTTTGCGTAAAATTTGGTACCGACTTTAAAATGCTTGTGCTTCTATGACATACTAAGCCCTAATTTGGTTTAGATAAAAATTAAATTTTTAGTAGATTTCGACAAAAAATGATGTTGGATGATTGAAATATATAAAAGTTGTGTGTCCCATAAAATGTGTAATTAAATATAAATTTTAGAAAATATGAATTTTAGAAAATATGGCCAAACATTGGCTAAAATAATCTCCAGGGGTAAATCAGTCATATAAAACTGTTTAGGCGGCTAAGTGCCATTAATTAAAAATTAAATCGATGTCATTATTTGGAGTTTAACACTTGGGGCCCACATTTGGTGGGTTGACGTGTGGGTCTACGCATCTTAAACTGATGGAACCTGTGCTTAACGAGGACCTAACGGCAGCACTGACGGCAAGTTGTCGTGTTCCTAGGCAACAAACAACATTCTAACGGCGTCATCCCGTCATGAGGCACGTGGAGTGAGAACAGGACGATCCGGATAAAGTTTGGACACTTCATTAACCAGCTAGAGCCTAGCCCTTTCGGGTAATAACAATAGTTAAAAAATTTAAATTTTTTATGGAAATTTATTAAACAAAGTTGTCATCAAAGGACATTTCTTTTGTCATCTTGTCAAAAGGGCACCCTTTTTTTTTTGTCNGCCCTTTCGGGTAATAACAATAGTTTAAAAATTTAAATTTTTTATGGAAATTTATTAAACAAAGTTGGCATCAAAGGACATTTCTTTTGTCATCTTGTCAAAAGGGCACCCTTTTTTTTTTGTCCCTTTAATATAAGAAATAGAATTCATTATTTTGTGAAAAAAAAATTAAGAGTGATCCAGAGGGGGCTTGTGAGTTGTGATCTAGTATTGATTTAAGTTAAGGATAAACCCATTCGTAAAGAAAATGTGTACACCTTGATGTACAAATGATTATGTGGTAGAAAATGAGCGATTGGATTAATTGTGTTTGTTATTGAAGATGTCGTGAGATCCCGTCAAGTGGAAATTGTGTAAACGAGAATGTACATGTAACAAAATTGTTAAGTCAATCCTATCAGATGAGAAATTCAAATTTTAGTTATTTGTGATTATTTTTTTCGATACAATTTTAAAATGTGTGTTTATGCAATATCTTAGTGTATTATAACATTATATTAATTGAAATAGATAATTTCAAAAGAATTAGATTGAAAAAAGAATTCCAATCATCTGAATCACTTTTCTTTTGAAATACCGACAATGGAATCATTGAAATATTTCTTTGATCTAAAGAGTTACGTGACTCTTTAGCGAGCACATAGGAGTAATGAAATAGTACAATTGTCACACCACCACCATGGATGCCATTCACCACTGCCTCCGCCATAAAGACCGTTGTCAAATCTGGATCTAAATTTGATATCCCGACCGCAACCCACCGCCACTACCGTGAGATCCCTTATCACCATCACCATCACCATCACCATCACCTCCCACCACCTTCAAGAGGCAATGTAACGTAGTAAAGAAATTTGATTGGAGATTTATATCCTGAAATTTTCATCAAGAGCTTAATTGCACACAAACATGGCAGCTACAGAGTTCCATGGTCGTCGTAGCGAGTGTGGTGAAATGTGCAAGAACTTGCATAGTATTTTTGAAAAAAAAAAAAAAAAAAAAAATTGTTGCCCAGTAAATCTGTAACCAGCAAAACTTCGGTAGTAGAAGGCGTAATTTTCCCAGCAAAAAATTCATCAAAGTGGTAGGTTTTGAGCCCGATGGCACAAAGTTCTCCTTGTGCAAACTACGATTGCAACGTAGCAGGACACCCAAAGCTCCAATTCCTGTCAATCATGTGACCCTTCATCCATGTAATGATGTACATCGTCCTCTTAATTATAATTCCGTGGAGGATAAAATTAATAACACAAAATTTCAAAAACTACATAACTTGAGAGTTCATTTCTCAATAAACTAAAAGCATGTGCTAGAATCTATAACTAACACATAATCTTGTTCATCAATTCTGATTAGATAGATTTGATTATTGAATCAGATATTCAGTTTCATACTATTTTCTTCAGATTATATGCAAGATATCTTCATCAAGGAAACATTCCCTCAAGATACTCGTCAAAGTTTTCATCGTCATCAACCTTATGATCACTAAGTGAAGTCGAAGCCTTCTTTCCTGCAAATATAATATTAAGATATCAATTCCAGGACAAATATGAAAGAATGAGAAATGACCCTTTATCAAACATAAAGCAATGACTAGTTAAAATATCGAGACTATAATCTTCCCTAGAGTTCACATTGGGAGACTTATAAAAGCATGCCTTCCGACGGATATAGTCATTTCTGCAATTATAAAAATAGGGATCTCGAACAGGACTTTCTTCGAAATATAAGCATCAGAACATAAGAAAGTAGCCAGTGGAGTGGCTCCTCTTTAACTAAACATCTTTAACTAAACAGACTTGGTTCAAAGCATTTAGCGTCTTCAAACATAAGATAACAAGAAGCTTAAGTTTGTGGGAAAATGGTCCTTGAACTTCAAAATTCTTGCATTTTGACACTTTAAACCTCTCCCCAATCATCTCAATTTTGCGTGATTGTTATTTTCTTGGAATGCTGGTTTTTTGGTCAGGATTTCTTTCGAGGTGCTTTGATTAGGTTGTTTTTGGTGTGTTCATGGAGTTTCATACCTTAAATTGTTGCACAGGAGATTTCTTGTTACCAACATTGTTGGACCTTCTACTATATTGTTAGTTTTTCTACTACCTCTAATTTATTTGGTGGTTCTCAGATGCAAGTTTTATTAAGTCGCAACCCTCCAACTGCCTTCTCAGAGTTGCGTGACCTTTCATCTTGGTCGACCAGCCATCTAGTACACTTTAGGGCCTTGTGCGGCCATTTTATTGTTATTGCTTATCTTAGTGTCCAAAAATTTCTATGATGACATCTCTCTCGGCCTTCATTTTTAAGATTGCCAAAATTAGTAGCTGTACCTTATATCTTTGTCTACTCCCTCTAAACAATAACCTAACCTGACTGTAAGATACTCTCCAACGACCTTTTTTAGAGTTGTGCAATTCTTCATCTTAGCCGATCAAACCATTTGGTACCCCCTAGAGTTTTAGCAGACCATGGGCTCTCATTCTTGGCTTCACTGACAAGAATTTTCTATCTAACAAACTTTAATAACATCAGTTTAACATTCAAAGCAAGCACCAACTTTCTACTTGTAGACCTAGTCAGGTGATTCTCATTTCTGTTGGGTGCACGACTCTAATCCAGTGTGAAGGATTTTGTTGACAGTGTAAGTTGTTCTTAGTATGAAGTGTTTGTAGATGCATGTGATCTTTGCTGAAGATCTCTCACTCTCGTGTGTGCCTTTTGTGCATGCTATCTACGTGTGGGCTTCTTGCATACCAATATTCTACTTCTCGTGTATCTCAAGTAACCCTTCGTGAAAGACATTCTAATCGAGATGACGATTGGTTAATAGAAACGGGAAGGCTTTATTACTTATAATTGTGATCAGAATTTGACAACAGTTTCAAGTGTGGTCAATTCTATACATCACTATCCAAGTTAAGCACGTATCAATACATCAACTTGAGGGGAAAGTTGGAATAGGAGATTATTTTCTTATTTTAACTTAGATACCATTATTTTTCCTATTCTAGATTAATAATAAACAAATATAGTGATTAATGTTTCCTTTTCCCATCCTTTTCCCATTTCCTCCTATAGTTATAAATATCTTTTCTTTCCTTTTGTTGATAGGATTGTACCATTATATATAGATTGATTGTCTATGAATAAATTAATTCAATCCCGCCTAAATTTCAAGTGTGTTACTGTGTTACTACTTAGCATATGTTTGATAAGTGCTTATGAACACTTGCAAAAAGTCAAATAACTTTTTATCTACACCACTCATTTGTATATTTATAAACACAACTGTTTATAAACATTTGCCAGACATATGCTTATTAATAACATAAGATAGTCAAATTCAATATGCAATGCGCCTTACTAAGGCCCATTGTCTCTTCCAACCTATAAAGAGAAATTAAGTTCTATCTCTGTTCAAGTCTCCTAAGGAAGAAAAGAAGGTATGGATATGACAGAATGGATCTTAGCTGCAACTAACTACATAATCCTACAGGCTGCCACCTACTTGCTTAAGACACGCTGAAAGATGTGTTGTAAATTTCTTAGTTCTACTACAAATTTTAATACATTTCCCCAACCTCAATATTAATTCAACTACACTGATAGTCAATATTTATCAGGCTAGTATCATTAAGCATTACTGTCACATTTTATCTGAAAGGAGTTTACATCAAAAGCGATACCTCCTCTAGGCCTACCGAATACGTTTTCCTAGCTTATCTCAAACAGTTATACCAATCATACTAGCAGAATATTCTTAACTGTCATTGCAG
The DNA here is from genome assembly GCA_903798365.1 of Fraxinus sp. 1973-6204. Taxonomy (NCBI): domain Eukaryota; kingdom Viridiplantae; phylum Streptophyta; class Magnoliopsida; order Lamiales; family Oleaceae; genus Fraxinus; species Fraxinus sp. 1973-6204. The sequence continues at coordinate 9,540 of CAIGRR010425288.1, forward strand.
GACGACGATTCCCATTTACCCAACATTCATTTCCATCTCTTGATGCTTTTGATAATATACTTATTTTGCAATTTATCATTCATTAGTTTATTTAGAAGAAAATAATTCAAAATTATCTCCCATAAAATGCCTAGAAGAGCTTGGAAATGATAGAAAATTTAGCTTATGCAGAGTCAGTAAAACTTATCAGCAGAAGCAAACATAGCAGTAACGTACCTTTTCTACGCTCTTTCTTTCTGTCATATTCGTTATCTGTATCGTCCTCACTTTCAGACCTATCCCTGAAAAGGGGAGATGAATCGATTCAACAAAGTAAGAAATTTGGGTCATTGTCCTGCCTCTGTCATAAACAATTCTCAACTGAAACTATACCTACCTTTTCCTCCGATCACTGTCCATCTCTTTTTGTCTCAATTGTTTCTTCTCTTTTCGTTTCTTATAAAAAAGCTTCTCTGCACATCTATGTCAAAGGATCAACAAACATGCATTCAGTTTTTTTTTTCTTTTTTTTTTTAAATATCTTCGGCTAAAATTGTAACACCCCGAGAATTCGTTATA
>CAIGRR010425339.1:0-14869 GCA_903798365.1 Fraxinus sp. 1973-6204
CAATGTAATTTTCTCCCTTTGTTCTCCAAATACGACTTACAATCCTCCCGAAAATTAGGTCTCCCCTCTTTTTGGATGTCTCTTGCTTTAAATATGGCACCAAAGATAGCAATTTAAAACTTTCCAAACGCAAAATAAGGAAACAGAATTTTTCCCGAAATTGACCTATGCGTACGCATGGATCTAGATGTGCGTATGCACAATACAACATAAGTGACTTCAGTTTGTGGGAATTGGAATCATGTGTACGCACACCCTGTAGGCTTGTGCGTACGCATGGTTCAATGTTTGGGGACCAAATTTGCAAATTGGTCCCTATACTTCCTCATGTATATGTCTTGGTCTTTTTCCAATATTTCTCGTCTTATTCACTAATATTTTATTCTAATTGACTCTTGACATTTTCAAATCATCGTTTTACACTCCGATTCAGCTTTTGAATATTTGCATTTCAGTCCCCAAACTTTATATTTGATACAATGGAGCCATTTTCCGTTATCTTTGCATTCTTTTCTCCAATTCTTCATCAAACATTGAGTTTTACCTACAAAATGAAATATAACACAAATTAGGTAGTATTTTATCCAAAAAAAAGTAAAATAACATCATTTAGGACATATAATAAGTGTAAAAACTACACTTATCACTAGTGTTCTAAAAAGTNCTTCTTTATTGAGTATTTTCAATTTGATCCCCGAACTTTGGATTTCGCTATTTTTCGCTATTTTTGCATTCTTTTCTCCAATTCTTCATCAAACATTGAGTTTTACCTACAAAATGAAATATAACACAAATTAGGTAGTATTTTATCCAAAGAACAGTAAAATATCATAATTTAGGACCTCGAATAAGTGTAGAAACTACACTTATCAAACACGCAACGAAGAAAGACAGCGAGAGGCTTCTGAAGAAGAGGTCATTCGCACAAATGTAAATATACACCGTCCCCATCATCGCCACAGAAGTGGCAGTACCGCTGTGCATTTGACACGGTGAGTTGGGAAAATGGCTGCGAACATGAGAAATATAGCCCAACAGAATGCCACCATGCAACAACTATTAATGCAGATGCAGCAGCAAGCTGGACCCCATGTGCCTCAGCACAGAGCTTTTCACCAAGAGGGAGAAGAATTCGACACAATAACATTTCCTCGAAGATATGAAGAAAACGACCCAGTAGAGAGGGAGGTAGTAATTGACACTTCTACCAATTATGTTCCAAGCCACCTCGGCGGTGATGTACATTTGGAAGGAAGCTTTCTTCCAGAACGCTCACAAGAACACGAACCGCAGAGATCCACCAGTGTTTTTGACAGGATTGGGCCTTTCTGGCCTAGAAATAGGTCACAACAGCCTCCTCCCGTTCAAAGAGCACGGGGTCGAAACATGGAGTATGAACCCCAAGGAGTCCAATCGTCGCCTAGGAATAGGCAAGAGAGAAGAGATGCTGCAAATGTAAGAAATCAAGCCAATGCAGCATGGCCTCGATATCAAGCAGATGAAAACGATTCTGACGGCCTCTGCAGGTCGTTTGAACTGGATGACGATGATGAAAGTTTACCTTTCTCCAGAGAACTGTGAAGTGCCCCGGTCCCCAGCCACTTCGTCCCCCCTAAGATACCTAAGTATGAAGGAAAAGGCGATCCAACTAAACATCTCAACAATTACAAGACTCAAGTGTCGTTGAGAGGAGCCTCGCCAGCATTAAAATGTAGAGCTTTCCACCTCACATTGATAGGGACAATGAAAATATGATATAGCCGCATTCTCGCAGGCAGCATCAAGAGTTGGCCGGACCTGAAGAAGGCATTTCTGAACAAATACTTATCTAGCAAAGAGGGAAAGGCCCCAATCCAAAGGCTACAAGACATGAGGCAAAAGGTATGAGAAACCCTAAAAAGTTATTTGACTCGTTTTACAGACGAAATAACATAATGTGAACAAGTCACGGATAGGGAAGTCCTTTTTGCCCTAAGGGGAGGCCTTAACATGAACACACTGTTTTAGAGGGACGTACGAAATAAGAACCCACCGCCTATGATGCACTAGTGGAAATGATGAGAAGTGAAATCGTCAATGAGGAATTAATAGATCACCGTAATTGGACCTCGATGGGACTTCCACAGCCCTAAAGGCACATGAGAGGCCCTATATCCCACCTGGTGGACCAACAATGGACTCAAGCAGGGCATACAATAGCCCCCACCTCAGGCCATGCACTGGCCACCGAGAAATTAAATGTTGTGCCCTCTTTGGCATATGAAGAGGTCGGTCCTGACATTCATAGACCACCAAACCTACCCAGAGGAAGAGGTAGAGGTAAAACAAGGGGTAGAGAGCCTAGAAATAGGCAATATTGCACCTATCATCAATCCACCGGACATAACACTGAAAGCTGTTTAACCAGATATCATCGTGAACATGTAGATCCTCTGGCTGGAGGGAGGAATACCCATCACTTGCAAGGAAATGCCCCTCCACCTCGGCAGGAGCTCCGATACAATGAGGCAGGGCGAAATCGTCAGAATGAATTCCCTAAGAGAGAGCACGAAGAGGACAGAAACAGAACAAGGGGTCAAAGGTCCAGGAGGGAACGTCCAAGTGACACATGGAATGCGTCCATTAGGGAGATTGACACCATTATTGGCTGACCGCATATTGGGAGAAGTTCCAAGAATGCCCTAAGAAACTACGCCAGGGAAGCCAAAGTTCCCTCCATGCTGAACTGTTTAATTAACAATAGTCAAAGCTCCAAGAGCAGACCACCAATTACCTTTTCATCGGAAGATTCTCTGGGAGTTCATTACCCACACTGTAATGCTTTTGTTGTTCGCGCCATTGTAGCCAGAAATGGTTTCAAACGCATGCTAGTTGATAATGAGAGCTCTGTCAACATACTCTTTGGAACTACCTTTGATAAGATGACAGTAGATCACGAGCTTGCTCCCATGACCGCTCCTTTATACGGTTTCACCGATGTCAACATCGTCCCAAGGGGAAGAATCACATTGGTAGTAGAGATGGGAGAGTTTTCCTTCAGAGCTCAACATTTTATGGAATTTCTAGTTGTGGACCATAGATCCGCTTACCATGGTGTTTTGGGATGACCCATCCTTAGGGAGCTAGAGGCTGTGACTTCCATACACCACCTTTGTATGAAGTTCTCCACAATGGAGGGGATCGTAACAATCTGAGGTGATCAAGCAGGTTCAAGAGAATTCTACTTAAGCTCTTTGAGAAAATCCGAATCTCGGAGTGTTAACATGGTCCTGATAGATGCAGAAATGGCTGATGCGCCTGAAGAAGGTTTATCCCCTGAATAAGGGAGAGACGTCAACATGGTGGATGCCCTTGAAGAAGGGGTGGTCGAAGTAGACTTAGATCCCAGGATCACCGAATCAAACTCACCGAACCAAACTTACACCATAAATTCGGAAGACCCAACTAAGTCGCTGCAAATTGGGAAAGAACTCAACCCAGGGCTAAAGGCCAAGCTAAAGAGTTTTTTACTCAACAACTTGGATATATTCACTTGGAAACACGAGGACATGGTGGGTATTGACCCGAAAATCAGTTTCCACCAACTCAACGCGGACCCTAAGTTCGTTCCCCACAGGCAAAAGATGAGAGCTTTGAATCCGGAGCGGTACACTGCACTAGAAGAAGAGGTAAATAGACTCGTATCCAACGGATTCGATAGGAAAGCAAGGTACCCGAAGTGGATATCCAATTGGTTCTGGTGAAAAAGGCTAACGACAAATGGAGGGTCTGCGTGGACTTTTCCAACCTCAATCAGGCATGTCTGAAAGACAGTTTCCCACTTCCAAGGATTGACCAGCTAGTCGATGCCACTGCAGGTCATGCATTATTAAGCTTATGGATGCCTATTTCCTATAACCAGATTCCCATGCACCCTGCTGATGAGGAACACACCTCCTTTATAACGGATTGGGGGCTGTATTGCTACAAAGTCATATCTTTTGGCTTAAAGAATGCCGGAGCCACCTACCAACGGCTGGTTAACGAAATGTTCGCCGACCTCCTAAGTGAGACAATGGAGGTATATGTTGATGATATGTTGGTGAAAAGTCTGAAGTCAACAGATAATATAGAGCATCTACATGCAGCCTTTGATATCCTCAGAAAGTACCGCATGAAATTGAATCCATCCAAGTGTGCGTTTGGTGTCGCTTCGGGAAAATTCTTAGGTTACATGGTTAATCAACATGGCATTGAGGTGAACCCTGAGAAAATCAAAGCATTGTTGAACATGAGGTCTCCCAGCAAGCCAAAGGAAGTGCAATGCCTAACGGGACGATTTGCAGCGCTGAACCGCTTCATCTCCAAAGCCACTGATAGATGCGTCCCTTTCTTTAAAGCCTTAAATGGAGGAAAAAAGTTCCAATGGTGCTAAGAATGCGAAGAGACATTCCAGGGGCTAAAGAAGTACCTGGGGCATGCCTCGTTTCTCTCCAAACTGAAAGAAGGCAAGACTATGTCACTATACTTAGCTGTAAGTGCCGATGCAGTGAGTTTGATGCTCTTGAGGGAAGAAGATAATCTTCAGTTTCCAGTTTACTATGTCAACAAAGCCCACCTACCAACAGAGAAATGTTATACTGATGTTGAAAAACTAGCCTTATCACTCATGGTCGCCTCAAGAAAGTTCAGGCTCTACTTCCAATCCCACAGCATTTGTGTCTTGACGAGCCTCCCTCTTAGGCAAGTGCTCCAGAAACCAGATACCTCTGTGAGATTGATGAAACAGGCTATGGAGCTAAGCGAGTTTAACATATCGTACCGACCTAAGACCGCAATAAAAGGGCAAACGATAGCAGATTTCGTGGCAGAATTTACAGAGGCAACAGATATCAATATTACCATGGAACCTCTAACCTGGATGTTATTTGTGGATGGGTCAGCTGGAGAAAGCAGTTTCGGAGCTGGGGTGTTATTAGAGAGCCCAGAGGGCCACAAGCTTAATTGCGCAATAAGGTTCGAATTCAAAACCTCCAACAACGCAGCCGAATATGATGCGATCCTGGCCGGCTTCAGATCGACCAAAGAAATGTAGGTAAAAATTTTGGTAGCCTGAAGTGATTCTCAGCTCGTGTTAGGACAAGTCAACGACAACTTTTCCACTAAAGACAAAGGTATGGCGACCTACCTGAAGAAGGTAAAAGAGCTGGTCCCTTGCTCAAAACTCAGTATGCCTCGAGAGCGTACCTCTATGCCTTCAAAGAGGCCAGAGCATATCTTCGGGCGGAGCTTCCCGATGTTTAGCCCGGTGATTTGAAGTCTGTGCCCGACATGGTAGACAGCCCCATTCATTCAGATACTGATGATGTGTCGAGGACAAGGGTGATGATGATGAGGTTGACGTTGTGACATCTGACCAAGCTCCTGGGCATGACGACTTAGACTAAAGATTCCCTACCCTGAGCCCCATTTTTTGACAATGTCTAGATTTCAAATATTTTTCAAGTACATTATCCGACCATATGGGCTTTTATGTTTTACATTTTTCTCAAGTACATAGTCCGATGACTTCTGGGCTTTGATGTTTTAATTTTGTAAATATATACTCAACGTTTATTTTTGCCTATATTTGTCTTGATCATTTAATCGTTCATAAGCACTACGACTAATTTTACATTCAGGCTCGACATATGAACTACATTAAATCCAAGGCTAGGCTCGACGTCACATTCGAGTCTAAGTGCTGACGATTAAACTCTAGCTCTGAGACATGGTTTTTAATCAAGATTTACGATTGACATTAAGTTCTAGCCAAACGTTAATTAATTAATTTCTGACAAAGTTCTAGGCTCGAAATATGATCTGAGCCTAGTGCGACGCAATCAATCCCGAGCAATCAAGTGTTGATTGTGGTTTATGCCCGACGTCAAGTTCAGATCCAAAGTAATTAATCCTGAGGTCTGACGGGGGGCTTATTAGTGATGTTTTAGGTTTGACCTCTAGGTCGGAGCTTAATATAAAGTGATCACATTCGAGGACTCAATCATCCTAAGGACTTCTAAACCTGGGATTGTATTCTAGAATGGTTGTGCTCGACCATCCTTTAAGGTGCATGCTCATGGCATGTCTTTAAGGTGCATGCTCGTGGCATGTCCTTGAGGTGCCTACTCGTAACAGGTCTTTGAGGTGCCTGCTTGTGACAAGTCTTTGAGGTGTATGCTCGTGACATGTCCTTTAGGTGCCTGCTCGTGACAAATCTTTGAGGTGCATGTTCATGGACGGTTTGTGCCATATTTTCAACTCAAATCATTTCATGCGGTTTGGAATTTTTTCAAACCAAACTAAACCATTTTATTTTTCGAACCAAACCAAACCATAATTTACGGGTTGGTTCAGTTTTAATCCACGGTTTACCTATCGACATTATAATAATATATTTAAAATAAGTGAAAATATAAGTTTAAATGAGAACTAATAGTGTTAAATATTAAATTACATTCATCTTTTCCACGAAAGTTGTGAGTAAATTATTTTCAAAATTGGTTGCTAAAAGATGTTAATAGAACGAATATATCTTTCTTCATTTTTATTTACTTTTTCTTGTTTGCCTTTCATAATATCATATAGTGGTTTGTAAAGATGGAGTCACATTCTGCTAGGGTCTTTTTGATTGCAAGAATGAAATTTGGATGGAAAGAAAATGNGAATAAATTATTTTCAAAGATGGCTGCTAAAAGATGTTAATAGAACGAATATATCTTTTGTCTTTTTTATTTACTTTTTCTTGTTTGCCTTTCATAATATCATATAGTGGTTTGTAAAGATGGAGTCACATTCTGCTAGGGTCTTTTTGATTGCAAGAATGAAATTTGGATGGAAAGAAAATGAATTCCAGTGAATTGAATTGTATAGAACTTGTTTTAGCTGTGAATTATCAATTAAATGTGTTTAATGGTATTATTTTCAACTAAAAAATATTGAGATTTTGGGTTTTTTGGTGTTCATTTGGCTTTGTTTTCCATGGAAATTATCCATTAAAGAGATAGAATTTGATTCAATTGTAAAAAAAAAAATACAGCCTAGAAAAGTTTTTCCCACCAAAGAAAACATTTTCCTCAAAAACAAAGAAAATGTGGAAAACAAATTCCATGAAAAATGTAGTCAATCAAACATGCAAAAATAGGAATAGATTTTAATTTTCATCTTCCATGAAAAAGAAAGAGTAATCAAACAAAGTCTAATAGTTTGGTTGAAACTCTTTTTGTCCTACTAGTGAGATGAAAAACAAGGACTGAACGTGATATGTTTAAATGTACAAAGAATGATAGAATTTAGATTTATTGAAAATTGACAAATTTTACGAAAGTAGAATGTAATAGTACTAGTTAGAGAATTTTAACATTTTCACACAATCAATACGCTCTATCCTCCATTCTATCTAAACAACAAACAGTTCATTAATCACCTAGGCATGCAAATAGTCATTTTTTTAATCCAAATCACAACTCACAAGTGTATAATAAGTTAAAAAAACAACAAATAAAAGAAAGAATAATTTTAGTTTAGATTAGATATCGGGTCACGATGTATGTTGTGGACTTATAAAACTCTCAGCCAATAATAATGAACTTAATTTACTTTATATGATTATTTTAATGGGTTGATTGTGATTTGTATTGCTAAATTTGTATTTTTTTTTTTCTAAAAAGTGAACTTTAAAATTTGTAATTGGATAAAATTAATTTTTTAAAATAAAAAATTAAAAAACGATTCGGTTCGATATTATACAGTTTTTTTTTGAAATTGAAACCTAAACCAAATCATTTTGAAACGGTTTGGTTCGGTTTGAAGGAAAAAAACCGCAGGTCCACGTGGACCCGAACCAACGGTTTCAAACTAACGGTTTGCGGTCTCGTGGTTTTTTTGTGCAGCCCTATGGTAAGTCCTTAAGGTGCCTGCTCGTGACAAGCCTTCGAGTTATTCACTTGGACAATTTTTTATTTTGGGTATTACTCAATTGCTACTTTGTATGAACTTTCCTATGCTATAGAACAAGTATATGCTCGTAGATATTGATAAATAAACCATCAAAAAGAGAAACAAATGCTTGGGTGTGCGAGCCAGATAAAGAGTAAACTAACAAAAATCAGAAAAGTTCATGGGATATGCAAGCCCAAATAAAAGTTAAATTAACTAAACCACCTAGACATGGTGGGGACTACTACTTTAATAAATTTTGAGATTGTCAACATCCCAAGGCCTTGACAACGATCTTCCAGACATATCTCTCATGCTGTATGCTCTTCCTTGGACTTGTCTAATGACTTTATAGGGTCCTTCCCATGTCGGGCCAAATTTACCCAAGCATAATCAGTAGCCTCAGCCCTTTTGAGCACTAGATCCCCACCATAATTCTCCTAGGTCTGACCTTATTTTTAAAATATCTAGCCCTCCTACTTTGATAAGAGGGACTCATAGGGCAGGTTACTCGCGTGCCTTCTCAAAGAAATCGAGATGTTCCGTTGTGTGTTTTTCGGTATTTTTCTCCAAATGCCTCTGGTGGGTTGGCTAACCTCTATTGGAATCGTGGCTTTCAACCAAAAGCTAACATAAATGGGGTCTCACCTGTTGTGTTCTTATGTGAAGTTCTGTAAGTCCATAATATAGAAGGTAACTTGTCAGGCTAGTTACCGTAAGCACCCTCAATCTTGGTGTGAAGGTCTTGCAATATAATTCGATTAGTTACTTCGACAAGGCCATTGCTCTGAGAACATGAGACCGATGTTAGGCAATGATCTATCTCGAGATTGTTGCTAAAATTCCTGAACTCTGTATTATCAAATTGTCTCCCGTTGTCAGTTGTGAGCACTTAGGGTATCCCCGACCTGCATACGATAGACTTCCAGATGAATGATCTCGACTTGGGTCCCGAAATAGTCTAAGGGTTCTGCTTCTGCCCACTTGGTAAAATATTATACAGCTACATCGATGAACTTTAGCTGTCTTCTTGTTATTGGGAAAGGCTCGAGGATGTCAACTTTTCACTATTTGAAGGGGTCGAACAATAAATGGGGGTGAGTTCTTTAGCTGGAGTATATATGAAGTTACCGAACCTTTGGCATTTATCACATCTTCTCACATAGTTGAAAGCTTCTTTCTTCATGGTCAGGCAATAGTATCCATAGCTTATAAGCTTGAAGGCCAGGGCTCATGCTCCTTGATGATTACCACATATTTCTTTGTGAACTTCTGCCAGGGCCTATGCTAATTCAGAGGGTCTAGGAAGAGGACTCCTTGGATGATGCAGTATATTGGTGCTCTAGATCGGATGCTACTATCTTCTCTTTGGTCATCGGGGAGATTCCAATTAGTTATGAATTCATCTATGGGGTCTATCCATGAGGGCTCATTATTGATGTCCATGACACTAGGTTTATCATCTATGCTTGGCTCTATGACCATTCTGATGTGGACTGTCTTGTCGAGTCCATCTATTCCCATGAAAATGAGTGTTGACAATGTATCCGCCTTACCATTATTGACTCGGGCAATTTTCAGAATTTCGCAATCCTTGAGCCATCTTTGAAGATCATGTACTCTCAGACAGTATAAACTAATCTTCTCATCCTTTCTTTTGAATGATCCTTTGATCTACTTAGCTACTAGTTGTGAGTTGTTAAAGGGTTTGATGTGTTCAATCTCAAGGCTATTGGCAAGCTTAAGAGCGATGATGATTGCCTCATATTCCATTTCATTGTTGGTGGCTTCGAATTCGAATCGAAGTGCACACTGAATTTCGGTCAACTTATATAGACTGCTAATTATGATCCCTCCACCTGAGACCGAGGAGTTTGATGTCCCATCGACGAATATTTCCCAGGTGTTTTCCTTAGTGATCTCGCCCAATGTTCAATTTCCATTTTTATTAGCTACTCCCATACCAGAAATGATTTACTTCTTATTTCCAACATGAATTTATTGCAATCTTCGACAATATAAGCATCAACCGCTCCCTTGAACAATAAAACGATGCCTTTACCTTGATACTTAGTCTACATGTTGCCTTATATATATTGCATACAATACCCATGATGTGCCTCGAAAAAAAACTTCAGCGATACCATTTATTATAGATGATCCCCGATCATTTACAAAGGAAAGGCCTTCGACTTCCTCTATTACTTTCCTAAATTGTCCGTTTGCATCTTCGTCATCAGTTGCTCTGCCCCTGCATCCGCCGAAATACTATCGTCAGTGTCAATCGCCAGTTTGTACCCATGTGTTGCCTATAACTCTTTCCATTTCTGTTTAGTTGCCTCTTTATACTTTTAGATTCTCACTCAATCCAGTTTCTTCATTGTTCTTTATTTTTTTCTTGATTTACTTCGACCTGCTTCTTTCATTGCTTATAAATTTTTGCATTTGATTGGAATTAAAAAGACTGGTCTCCATCTATACAAGAACTATTTTCTGTTTTTAGTTTATTGAAATCCCTAGATTTTGCTGTTACAGTCGTTTATTGATCGCTGAACTGCCGTATGTGCCTTGTTGAAGTAGAGAAGTCCCACCAAGCCGGTCGCCTCTTGCGCCATGCCTGCTTCCCGGGTACTTTAAATTCCTATGTGCGTTTGTATATGGAACTATTTGACATTTGTAGAACTATTATTTTAGTTTGTGTTGAAATTTTAAATTTTTGGCTATTGCAAATGTATGATTTTGGATATAGATTCTTTTTTGTTTATTTTAGTGGTTGGAATTAAAGTTTGACTGAAATCTAAAGTTTAAAATAAGACAATAATTTTGAGTTTATGACATTTATTAATTTGGTACTTAACAAAAGTTGAACTATTTGTCCTTAAAACCATTATGTCCCACATAGGTATTAATGATTTTTCGACATTCGTTTCTTTAGATACAACGATCACGTTCTGCAATAGGAGAACTCTAAATTACGTACACCTTTGGATTTTACTAATGTTTTGAACTCTCTTTTATGAAATTCTATTAAAATTAAATGAACAAATGAATATGCATAAACATGATATGAAACTTATGAATTGAATGAATTAATTCCAATCGTGTTGGGTCAATATATAGTTGTCCAAAAATTGTGATTCAAAAATGAAAATGCATATCTAAAAACATGTTTAGTTTAAAAATACACGTCTCTACAACAAAAGAACGTGACTTTTGGAATTATCATTTCAAATATATATACACACACATACACAACTTTTCATCCAAATAATTTTAGAATATTCCATAATATTTTCAACAATTTTACGTACTTAAGTGACTTGAACTCTGTTTAATTTCTCATTCATAAATAACGATTTTCACTTAACTAACCATTTAAAATTGGTTCAAACAAAATTTCTTACAAATTTCCAACAAATTTAATGAAATTGAACAAAATTTTGACTTAGCGAAATCGAATATGATAAGTAGAAATGAGAAATGCATGAATATGAATTTGGTCAGGTAAACTTTGAACTCATATTTTTAAGGTGATTGTGCCCTTTACGAGCACTAATAGTTTTATGGCATTTGCTTCCCAAAATACAACAATCATGTCCCACAATAGGATCACTCCAAATTAAGTAAACCAACGAACCTTGCTAATGTTTTGACCTCTCTTTTATGTAATTATATTCAAATTAAACGAACAAACGGATATACATAAACATGTTATGCAATTTATGAATTGAATTAAATTAAATAATTCCAATCACATAAGGTCAATATATGGTGGTCCAAAAGTTCTGAACCAAAAGACACAACTTAATGCTAAAAATATATGTTTTGTTGAAAAATACATGTCAAAAGAGACATGTCTCTACCGCAAAAGAATGTGACTTTTGGAAGTTTAAGTGACTTGCTTAATTTTTCATTCAACAAATAACGATTTGCACTTAAATAATCATTTAAAATTGGCCAAACCAAAACCAATTTTCTATACAAAATTCTAATAATTATCTCCTATTAATAAAATAATTCCAAACGCCATGTTATTACAATTCCGTGTCTCCATGAATTCAAAAGATTGTACTTTATATTATGATTTTTTCCCTTTTATGATATTTCTGGTGTTGGAAGCACTTCACAAAAATAAGACATTTGAGAATGGGGAGCCTATTTGGAAAGCTTCTTGTAATTATTGTGGAAATGACTTACTTGGAAACAAAAAAAAAAATTGACACAACCCAACACAATAAGCATTATAAAAAATATCATACTCATGTTGGGGATGTTGATAGTAGGCAAGCTCAATTTTATTGTGATTCAAGCAAAAAAGGAACTTCCTGAGCAATCACGATTTATAACCTATAAATAATGCGGGAGGACATGGTTATGTTTGTTACTTGCGTTGAGTTGCCGATATCCACAGTAGAAAGCATGCACCTATCAATATCATTCAGACATGTCTCTAACCAAGGTACTAATTGACAAGTCGAGGTACGTTAGGGAACAATGCAATTAATTTATGTTGTATTAAAAATTCACAAATTACTGGTAATTCAAGCAACTATGAAATAAAAAAATAAAAAATCACTTAAATTTTTAAGCTATGAAAGAAAGTAGAAAATTCGAATTGTAAACGATTGACTCTTTGATTCATCAACTTACACCATAACTTAACTTGAATTAAACCCAAACTGCAAAGAGTATCATAGACTGACCTCTGAAATGCAACAACCCAATGTGAGGCGAGTGGCAAAAAAAAAACTAGGGGACATTCTTTATTTTTCAAGGTTGGATTCTAGAGTTTTAGATAAATCACTATCCAAATTAGGATTTTGAGATTTTGTATTTTTTTCCCAGCCTGTAAATTGTGAATAAAAAAATTATATAAAAAAAAATCTGTCGTGTATCCACGATTTTGATTCAGGAACCAAGACTCGACTTTAATCCGGTCAATTCTCAGATTTCAGATTCTGATTTCTAATTTATATTTTTTTTTGGAATTGGACCAAAACCTCCAGCTCCTGTTCGATTTTTTGTTCGGCAAGTCCAGTTCCGGTTAAAATGTCCAGGACTATTTAATACATTACATTGATATTAGTGTTTTAAAAAAATGTAAATGAAATTCTAATCAGTGTACAATTTTAAATTCTTCTACGTATTGTAATTGATCCCAAACTCAAATAAAGGACGGCATTTACAAATTTATAATTTCTTACAAATTTATGTCTTAATTATACCAATAGAACAGCTCGTAGGACGAGCCAAACCCAATATCCTCGAGGCAAGCTGGCTCACACTTTGCTAGCCCCAGGGCGAGCAAGAGCTCGTTCGCCTGGAAGGCCGAGCCTAACGGTAGTTCGATTTGACTCTTCCCGTCCTATTTAACAATCTTAGACATTCAGTACTTACTTTTAATAATTTATTTTCATTAAAGTACGTGTAGATTTAAATTTTATAAAATATCTCTACTTAATTTTCTCCACTGCCCTCTTATTCATGTAACCCACAATTAATGCAATCCATATCCATATAGAAGATGTTCTTCTCTCCAACCCTATTTTGTTTGTCACATTATACAACAATTCACATTGTGTATCCAAGCTGTTTTTAAAGGGCATCCCAATTCGTGTTTTTTGTGGGCATCTCAATTCCCATATTCATTAATTTTCGGAAACTTTATTGCATAAATTAATGGCAATAAATATATGGACCAAAAAAATAAAGAAAGTGTTAGAAATTGAGAATAACAATGGGTCCACTGGAGTTTATTAATTATGCTTTCATACATTATTACTAATGCGATAAACTTAAGAGCAATATTATTCATCACAAGTGTGTTTACAAACTCAGTTTAGATGGCGTTAATGTGAAATTAAATGATAGGTGAAATTAAATAAATCATTTAATTTCATCTTTCATTTAACCTATCATTTAGAGCCACCTAGACTGGGGTTGTAAACATACTGGGAATGAATAGCATTTTTGTAAACTTAAATTGTAGTTAGATGGTACGGCCAAATTTCAATGTTTTATGAGGCCTAAACGAAGCCTAAACATTAAAAAATTTAAACCATGGTTAGATGGTTAAACATTAAAAAATACTTATACGTGCTTTCTAAACTATTGAATATTAGTTGGTATCAACAAGAGTTAGAAAAATGCACTTTTAAGCACGTACATGGACATCCTGTGAGAATAATAACGGGTCAATTAGATTTGGTTAATTATATTTTCATCTATTACCAGTTAGGTGTATTGAAGTTTTTAGATAAATTTAAGCATGACTAGAATAACTAAAATCTGAAGAACAGTCTCCTAAATAGTTTTTACAAGATCTTTTATCCGGTCGATATTTAAGAATAAAAAAGTTCTCTCTCCATTTGTAGATTTGGTTCATTTCTTTTCTATTTTATATTTTCGTGTATAATACTAATTGCGAAAGTTTTGGAATGGCGTAAATGTAAAAATTATTTTCCGAAATTGTATATGTAAAGAATGCCATAGTAGGTGGATTTTGTAAGTAGAATATTTGGACCAAAAAAATCGATATAACAAGCCAATTTTCGTTGTTGCCTTTAAAAAAAAAGGGCTTAAAAATGCTTGGATTTTCTAATTTTTTAAAGTTGTAACAAAAACGATTATTTAATTTAAAATTTATTCTTTAATGTCAAAATAAGTTAGTTACTTTTTTTTTTCATCTTTAACAAATACTAGTCCTAACCCGTGCAATGCACGGGTTGTGGTATTTTGAAGGTGATATTAACGTTTTAGACAAAAGCCAAATTATTCGCAAATATATATTGGAACCTGCTTTGCTTACATAAATTAATATGATAAATATTTGTTATTTATTGTACATTGATAACATTGCGTAATAATGTTGTTTATCAGATCGAGATTGAAGAACAAATTGATCACGTCTGGA
>CAIGRR010425394.1:0-21387 GCA_903798365.1 Fraxinus sp. 1973-6204
TTACATGGTGACTATGCTGTAGTGCGGTACAAGGGGAGCTGTCGGCAAACAGACTCTGCGATGAGAAACATGGATGGTTAGAAAACGATGGTAGTATAGTGTTCGTAAACATGCTTGATTATTGTATTGCTCCGAGTGCCTATTCTTTCACGTATCTATTTATGTGTTTTCTTATGCCAAAGAACATTGATACAGAGAAATTACTTAATTCCCATCTGCTGAGTGTCAATTGTTTCTATTCTAATAGCACAAAAATTATGTAGAGAACCTAAAATAGAGCTATTGCATTTGTACGTCATCTGGAGATCTTTCCTCCCCGTGTACCTCTTTTGCAGTTGAAAAAAAGAAGTTGTTATTGTCAATTTCAATCAAGACATAAATATAATAATCTCAATTAAGTAATGCTATCTAGCATCACTGATATTACAATACCAATCTAGGTGGTTCCAGTATCATTAAATGAAAAGTCCAATTAAATGAATCACATAATTTCATCTTTTATTGAACATGTTATATAATGTTGAATAGTTCGGTGTTTTAGCATCGTTGATGTTATATAGTGTTATTCATCACAATTAGGTTACTATTGTTACTTTCAATCAAGACACAATAATCTCAATTGGGTTACTAAACTTTAATTTATTTCAATTGGATCATTGAACTTAAATTTCATTCAATTCGGTCACTAAACTTCAATATGGTTTTAAATTTCACCGGAGTGTACTTGCCGTCTTATTATTTTATGAAAGTTGCTTAATTGATAACCATATTGTAACATATTTTTTTAACATAAGACATTCTAATTTATTACTATATCAAATCATAAAATGGTTGAAATAAAAAGAAAATGTCTCGACATTTTAATATAATCTAATCGATAGAAGTTACAATTTTAATTAATTATTTTTGTTTCTAGAGTGTCACGTAAGAATACGTGATGGATAAACTATGATATGATTATCAACTAAATAATTTTCATCACTTTGAAGGATGATAGGTGAAAAGAATGCAAGAATTGTGAGATTTGAGATCAAATTAATGTTCAGGGATTTAATTGAAGTTTAGTTTACTATAAGCCGGTGACTACTGAAATTTACCCATTTTTCTAATATATGAATGAATTCTTTAAAAGTGTTGTAAATTCAACGTATAGTTAATGGATGCTCATAACTATACACACCTTGAGTTACAATGTTGTAATTTATTTCTACCATTAATCTTGAAACTCATGTTCAATCCTCTCTGTGTTGTAATCCTTTATATTGAGGTTGTAAGAATTCAAGAAGTAGAAATCTTTTCCCAGTTGTCTTTGTAATTTGTTTGATCATCGTACTTGAGTAATTTCATTTTCGTACAGTGAGCAGGTTCTTTTTCAATTTACCGTGAGATAGTCACCTTGATGCTAAATCGAAGCTCAGACCCTACCCACCCTTCGAATTTCCTCTTTCTTCCAAATTTGTAATTGACGCTCCAGTTCAGTTAAAACCCATTTTTCTCAGCTGGGATTCTTTTTCATGGCACGATCATTTTTCATTTTTGTAATAATTTTCTTATTTATTTTTTGCTATACACCTGTTCGATCAAATGATAAAGAAGGGCACATTACGGTAGACATATCGAATAAGGGTCTTGATTTTCTCAAGGATTTGTTAATAGAAAAGGCAGAGTCGTCGATGCTTCCACTTCACCTGCCCAAGATTGAGAAGGCCGTGAAAATCCCAATTGTGGGTAAAGTTCATATGGTTCTTTCGAATATTACTGTGGAAAGGATTGATGTGATTTCTTCAAATGTGAAAACTGGCGATAATGGTATACATATAGCTGTTTCTGGAGCCACGGCGAATTTGAGTATGAATTGGAAGTATTCATATAGCACTTGGTTGGTTCCTATTGCTGTTTCGGATCAAGGAAGTGCCACAATTGGGGTATGCAGTTTATAATGCATGCTTAATTTGTGTAGTTTTGAATGCTATACATGGAATCTCATTTTAATAATCTAACAAGTTATCATTTCTTCCGAATATTATATGGAGTGAACTTCAATTTAATAGGAAGGTAACTTCAAAAAGCTAAGAATTTTAAGCATTGTAGATGCCAAAAGGTAATTTCCACGGAGAGTTAAATTTCTGTGTAGAGTCCATCTAGGGTTGAGGATTATTGTTGTGAAGTGTGAAGCGAGAAAAAGGAACAAATTCGACGATTCCAAGTGGAATACCAGGAATACTGATAAGATGAAAATACTGGAAACGTGATATTGAGATGAATGTGTAGCCATACTAGAATAGGTGCAATAATAAAAGAGAATAATATGCCAATAAGTAAAGGTTCACCAACTGGGGATAAATGAACCGATAGGCGACTTAGGCAACTAGGACATATTTTGCGAAGACTTATAAAATCTTCTGTGCGTAAGAATGATGTGATCCTAGTAGAATAGGTTAGGAGGGGAAGAGATACATCAAAATTAATATGGCATGTTATGATTAGGAATGATGTGTTGGATTTAGCAATAGGCGTAGGCAACGTAGTAAAGAATCAGAAGGAGTGGAGTAAATGGATTCACATAGCTTACTTCTAATTTATTTGGAATCTAGATTAGTTTGTTGTTATTGTATGCATAATTATGTGTAGTGCATGCATTTGTATGTTTGTGTATCGGGATTTGGGGGATATCGGCGTGAGGGAGGAAAGAGAACTAGTAGCAGTATTTATAATTTAAGTTTCCGAAAACCTGTAACAACCTAACAATGGCTAGTCAGATTAATGGTCAGGCTGAAGCGCATTGGCTATTTCACTAATTAAGGTGGGCATATTTACTAGACGTAGGTTTATGTCCAATATTATGTTGTAATGAAATCTTTAACTCAAATTTTGTATTACAGGTCAGAAATTTCTTTTTGCATTTCCACCAATTAGCATTGATGAAGTTTACTTCCTTACCTCATACTTTTACAAAACTTTGTCAAAGTGCTTCAAAATGATGAATATGCTCTGTTTTTGTGAAGGTTGAGAATTCTTCACACATTTGTCAGCATATCACTTCTGCTTCAAGTGCATGTTTCAATGTTACATGTTCTGTTCTGTTCTATCTTTCATCAAGCGTTTAGATTTTTGCAGCTCCCTAGAGTGATCCTTGTTAGAGATTTTTATGTGAGTTAAGTCCTTGAATTATCAGTCTGAAGATGTATTTTGCTTCTTCTAAGGTTGAAAGTATAAAAATTGGGCTTACCCTCAGTCTGAAGAATCTACAAGGATCTCTTAAGCTGTCAGTTCTGGAATGTGGATGTAATGTGAAAGATATATTGATAAAGTTGGATGGTGGAGCATCCTGGCTATATCAAGGGTATCGTTTTTCATGTTTCCAAACAATGGCAATTTTCCTTTATTTTGTTGTTTGTATTGTTAGAAATTGGGCTAATGAATTAGAATATCAAAGTAGAAATTCTTCTTTGGACCTGTAAGGAAACATTTTGCTTTACAGCTTCTGTGTTACAGTTTACACCCTGCTGTCTGTAGTATTGTAGATTATGTTTTTATTAGACGTTTAATTTTGATGAGGAATATAGATTTTATTTATAGGTCATTGGTGTCATGCCTGGACCTAATTGCATATATATCTGTTTCACTCATAGCTAAATATGCTGATTCTTGGTGTCAGATGGAAATTGAAATTATCCAATAAGTTTATTTAGTCCATCGCATTATCTGTGCTCATGTAAACCCTAGATGAACATCAAGAAATTTCATCCTAATATGAAATGCAAACTCATCTTAAAGTGCACTCTAAAACTATCTTCTTTGATGATGAAAAATTTATCTGGGAAACATGTTAGCTGTTAAGTCTACTAACCTTTTTGTTTGATTTCTCTCCTTCCTATTTATTTACGGCTAGTTATATAAATTTCCTTTTCTTATTTTCCATGACCATTCATATTCCTTTTCTGATTCCCTTCCCATTTTCCAGGTTGGTGGATGCCTTTGAGGGTAAAATTATTTCTGCAGTTGAAAATGCTGTTTCCGAGAAAATAAATGATGGAATCATAAAGCTTGATTCTGTATTTCAGTCTCTCCCTAAAGAAGTTCCAATAACTAATATTGCTGCCTTGAATTTTACATTTGTTGATGACCCAAAGTTGAGTGAATCATCACTTGACCTTGAAATAGATGGGTTATTATCTGCCAAGGATGAAATTATGGTTTCCAACCACTATCATAAAACTTTACAACCTTCATTCTCCTGG
Organism: Fraxinus sp. 1973-6204; assembly: GCA_903798365.1. NCBI lineage: Eukaryota > Viridiplantae > Streptophyta > Magnoliopsida > Lamiales > Oleaceae > Fraxinus > Fraxinus sp. 1973-6204. The sequence goes on from CAIGRR010425394.1 coordinate 4,242, forward strand.
AAGGAAGTGGATAAGATGGTCAGGGTCTCAATGCATGAAGATGTTCTTAAATCAGCATCAACGGTCTACTTCGAAGTAATTTTTTAGTTTCTTTAGTTTAAAAAGTCAGCTTGATAATTGAAATTTGGATCACTTTTTGTATGGATAACATAAACATATAAAATATGGAAGTAGAGCAAATTATTTAAAATGTTAGTGTGTCTTTATACGAGACAGACCGGTAGATTCTAGAAATGCTTATAAAAAATACTGAGGAAGGAAGGGGGTTCACTCCTTCGTCTTCTTTTACTATAGGGTGAAGATTATAAGACATGTCTAATCTTCTCAAAATTTGTACACACTTCAAGCATGCCACATATCCTAGTAAGTTAGGCCAGTTGGGTGCTTTGGAACAATGAACCAGAGTAGAGTCTGATACCTTCTGTCTTTCTCCGTACACAAATGTCATGATTTAACACCTGAAGGAATTTTTAGTGATCCAAGCTACCTGATCCATAGTGTCTAGCATTTCTTTGCTGGATCACATAATAAAATTTGTCAACATCAGGATAACCATTGATTGCAAGATAATAGAAGTCTGTTCTTCTTTCAGGCAAAGAAGATGCATTGGATTATTGACAATGTATCAGATCAATATCTCTTGAACACTTCTGGTTGGAGGTTCATCGTTCCACAGTTGTACAAGCTCTATCCAGATGATGACATTAACCTGAATATTTCTGTTTCTTCGCTGCCAACTATAAAATTTGGAAAGCAGCAGATTGATGCAACAATTCCTTTGGATATGGTGATTGATGTTTCAGATGCAGGTGAAATAATACCAGTTGCAGGCATTTCAATGGTATGTTTAGTGAAGTATATGTGGCAACTAAGCTATCGGGATTTTCTCTCTCTTTTCCCATGCATAGAGTGGCCGAAGGTGTTAAATTAATTGATTTAACTTGAATTGGCAACCTTTTGTATTTGGCACACATTATATTGGTTGAGGAATTTTCACTTAACCTGGTTTGTCTGTTGGATATTTTTTTGTGTTGTCACTCCATTGCGCTTATCATGTCAAATCTTAGTATATGCTGACAGGGTGAAAGTGATGAATTTTGTTTTGCTGCAGGTCATTAGTGCTTCAATATTTGCTGAAATTTCAGGGAGCACTGTGTTCGGTAGTGTGAAGTTAAATGACTTCAGCATGTCTCTTAAGTGGAGCAAAATTGGTGATTTGCACATGCGTCTAGTCCAGGTTTACTAGTTCATTATTTGTTTCCTTGATTTCAGTGGCTAAATATCCATCATATGATTTTTCTAGGACCTAGCATCACACTGTGCCTTAATAATTTGAAGGATTGAGATGCATCTTACATTCTTACTGCCATGTGTTACGCATGCCGCCAGCATTTATTCTACCCGATCATGAAATGATGTTATCCAAATGCGTTTCAAGTAATTGTATCTTACATTCTTACTGCTTCGTTTGGTAAGAGTCCTTTCTCTGGTCACGGTTGTGTAGATGAAAATATTGGTTAAAATGGTAGAATGGTCTAGCAAATATAACACTTCACAACATAGTCTCATACCAATGATGTATTGGAATATATAATTGCTGTGGATAATCTTGGAGTTATTGAGCCAGCATGTTAAAGATATTTTGAGGGTTTTTACTCTCTCTTGTGCTTGAACAAGATAGAATGTGTGCTTATAGCTGACCAAAACTTATTGGCAACAAGACTTGGTTTTTCGTTGTACTCTTTTTTTTTCTTTTTTCTTTTTTTATTTTTATGATCGGATTAGAAGCTTTAGTTCCTTTCTTCTGTTGTTTTAATTATTTGCAGTCAGTGATATACACTGTGCTGAAGACTGTAATCTTGCCACTCGTGAATGTACAACTCAGCAGAGGACATTCATTGCCTATGTTCCATGGCTACAAGCTTCAAGATCCTCAAATCGTTTGTGTAGATTCCTGGATTGTATTCTGCAGTGATGTGGCCTCCGCCAAAAGATTCAGTATCGGCTAGTCCCTGCATTCGAAAGGGCAGTTTGGTCCAAGAAACTATCACAGTGCTAGACGCAAGGAATTGAGATCAAATGAACGCCTAATGTGACATTCAGAGGCTTGTTTGTGACTCTTTCTTGTTGCCCCAGTTGTATCCAAGTACAATGTGTAGTCATGGATACAATATGTACAATTGCAGTGTACGTCTAGCCCTATGTAAGTTGGATTCGTTCAAGTTTTAGATGATCAGCAGTTTGTCTTTCTTCATGGCTTTGTGTAGAAGTGGAGTTATTTTGAAAAATAAAAAATATGAATGATATGAACAAGATAATTTGGAATTTAAAACTAGAGCAAAATGAGTGAAACCTCTCCATCTTTTCATATTGTGAGTGTAGGAGAGTTAAATGAGTAAAGCTGAGCCGTTCAGCTCGCTCGTCCCTTGCCCCTTCACTGAAGTGTGGCTCAGATCAAGGGGATAAGTTCATGTAACCAAAATTTCTAATGAAGAAAGCCCATGTGCATTAATAATTTCGACATGAGAAAAAAATTAGAGAATGGACCAGTTCATAACTCATGCTACTGCATGCCCTTTGGACATGTGGAACTATCATATTTAAGAGTGTGACATAGAAAAATAATGAATGATATATCCATAGCATTGGCATCTCGATGAAATCAAATGATTTCCCTTTTGAATATTGCAATAAACCCAAAATCCATGCATTTCTACTATTTCCAATATCTTTAAACTTAAAGTTGTTGTAGGCTATAGCATTAATAGATATATCCATAGGCACAAGTTTTACTTTTTGCATTCTATGAAGACTTTGCCTCTCTTTGTTCAAACATTAATTTAGTTGAATTATTACACTGTCGGCCGCTGAATTGAAATGAAAGGAAGATTGTAAGGGGAACACTATAATTCTAATTTTATATAGCAATTGAGAGAATTGAGATATCATGCTATAGCCTGTTTGTCTACAATTATTGAAATTCAAATTAAAGATTTGAATGAAAATCCCTGACTCATCTTGCTAGTACAGGGCCATTCGTCATGACCCTATAATAACAATAAAGAATATGGTAAATTCATACATAAGAGATTAACTATTAGTCATTTCAGAATTAAGAAACAAGTTTTAAAACTTCAAAAATCAGTCATTATTAATTATAAAATAATTAATTAAATATATGTTTTATTAATTAAGTATGTTAATGTTACAATTCTATATAATTTAGTCACAAATTATCGAATTAATTGGTAACAAATTATTTCTCAGTCACAAATAAAAAATTTTATAGGTCAATTTATTCATCGTTTACAAATTTATCAAATTAATAGATCACATATTATTTATTGTTCACAAATCACAAATTTTATAAGTCATAACTTATTTCGTATCAAAATATCAAATTAATTAGTCACAAAATATTTATAGTCGCAACTTAATAAAATGTAAGTCACGATCACATTTTTGGATCACATATTTATTTATCTAAAAAAATTAATCAATTTATTGGCCACCCCACCCCCATACCACCGCCACGACTATCACCACCATTACCTCCAAATCCACCACCACCGCCAATAAAACTACCCCAACATCACCAAAATCGTGGAAACCACCACCACATCAACGATCAACAAAAACCAAAACAACAAATCGATCATGGCGGCTGCTCGTCCACAGATCGATACAAATCACAAATCATGGAGGTACAACGCGGCTGAGTGGTGGGGGTTGTTGCGAGGTGATGCGGCACAACACAACGATGTGATGCGGGTCGAGGTGGGGTTGGTGCAATGTGGTACGGCACAACGCAATGGTGGTGTGAGGTTGAGCGATGGTGGCACAACGCGACGGTGGTGGTGCGAGTCTAAGTGGTGGGGTTGGTGCGAGGTTGAGCGGTGGCAGTAAAACTTAGGCGGCACAACGTGGTAGCACAATGCGACGGTGGTGCAAGGGAGGAGAGCGGTCGTCGTCTAAAGGGGTGGCGATGTCGTTAGTGGTTGGTAGAGAGAAGATTAAGAGGGAGAGAAGAGGGTGAAATGGTTTTAAGGTTTGGGAAATAATTGAATTGGGGTTATGGGGTGGGTGGGGTGGATTAGTTTAATTTTATATTATTATTATATCTGATTTTTCAAAGAAAAACTTATAATTCTTAATTATGAATTGAGATCTTGAAAACACTTAGTTCCTGTAATTTCCACATAAAGAATTGCGTTAATCTATTAGTACGAGTATGATGCATTTATTGAAGTTAGTCGGGATCCCCGACGCTTTGAAGTGATAGCAAGCCCAATCAAAGCTAACAAAAGTCCTTATTCTTCAACATTAAGCTAACTATGTATTGCATGTAAAGCAATATGATGTATTATCTTTTAAAAAAAAAACAACTTATAACATGGAGAAGAAGATAGAGTCTATAAAAACCTATACAAGGTTTCTTCTAATTTCCAATTCTTGGACATTGGAGTCAGTTCATTGTCTTTGATTTGTGATACGGTAATTTGATTTTGCCTGATAAATCCAAAACCAAAAGTGAATATTTTTCAGCAATAAGAGGAAGTGTGTTCCTTGCATGAGCAGCATAGAATAGGACATGCTTTGAATAAGTTGTCCATTGAATTGTTCAAATATCAAAGATTAATTGATTCCAGAAAATCATCCCATAGATGAAACTTGTACTTAATTTGTTATAGTCACTAACAAAAATGATAAATAGGGACACAATCATTCATTTACTATTCATAGCGTCCACAATGAGAAAGGGAGTATATTGTCCTTTTGCATAATTGAAAGAAATTATAAGGGTTTTCTTTTTTACCCGTATGGTGTATCGACAACACTACATACGACAATATATAAGGTTTATCCAGACTCGTATTAACTTTTTTCAGTGTTGGATTGGTAAAAATTCGCTAAAATTTTATAGATTTCGAGTGGACAAACTTCAATTTTAATCGTACCACAACTTTTATTAATTTTTTAACTATTCCCTTATTTGGTTCAGCTAAAGAAAAAAAATTGATTAAAATTTTATTTTATTCACACATTCTATGAAATCAACCGTATATTCCATTAACTTTTATTAAAATATATTAAAAATCTGATTTTTATCTAAACTAAACATGGGCATATTTCATCACTTTTATTAAAATTTGTTAAAACTTTTATCAAAAAATTTGTCAAACCACCCCAAAACCTGCAATTAGCAAGAAAGCAAAGACAGTGAAAAGTAAAGACAAAAAGTGCAAATATTGGTTGAATTATTTCTTCTCAGACTCAGAGCATATATATATATATATATATACAGTCTTTTTGACCATCCCATAAATTCTTGTTGTGACTAGGGTTTTCAGTAACTTTCAACCCTCAGTGGGACAAACCAACAAAAGCTGATGAAAAAACGTCCATTTAACATAGAATTATTGGTTAGGTTTATTTTGTTTTTGAATCATCATGTACCCCAACAGTAGAAAAGTTGCAGATAAATGTATTTTATATATATATATATATATATATATTTGCATGCATGGTTATTTAATAGGGTAGTTGAAGGTTAAAGAGTAGGGGTTAAACTTCCGGCATAGATTCACGTGAAACGGCGACTATCACGGCGGCGGTGGTGGACTTTTTTGTACTTAATTTGATACAATAGCAGTAAAGGGAAGTGTTTAGTATTAGTGTTGGACAAAATTCCGGGTCTTAATTCGAAAACTACTCGATTTTAACAGACCAAATCTATCATCTCCTTCCTTGGTTGACTGCCTTTAATTTTACTTCTTTTCTCATTTCCTCTCTGTCTCTCTTCCAATTTTAAAACTGGTCCCACCAGTGTGCTAGAAAAGGTAAAGGGTTAAAGGGTTAAAGTACATTTTAGGTTGAATTCTAATTCGATAGGAGATAATAATAATAATAATAATAATAATACGTGAATACATGCAGTTCATCTCTAATTGCTTAAATTTTTAAACGAGACAATCAGTTCTTTCATACGTTTTATTTGTTGAAAAAGTTGTATTAGGATATACTATTGGTGACCTACATTAATCTTTTATTCAGACACCCAAAATTATTTCAAAAACCTATTTACCTAACCTCGTTCAAAGTTTTAAGTATTTCAATAGTATTTAGGTTTGAATAAGAACGTCCAAATATGGTTTGTTTTGTAAAATTAGTAGTAAGAATGTGTGTTTCATGTCTTATGTATCGGATAAATAATATGCGTAATGTTTTTAAAATATTAATACTATTTTTGAAAGTAGTTGATGTAATTGATATTGTTAAAGGTAAAATTAAAATTATGTATATAATGTGAAAGGTTCAATAAATTTTAATAAAACACTGTCATTAAAATAACATTTATTTATACACAATATTTTTTGTCAACGTCCTACAACTTAGTTATGTAAACGTAAATTGTGAAATCAAATATTTATCACAATACTTAGGTTCGATTCTCGTCTCTAACAAAGTTTGAAATTGGACTCTTTGTGGGCAACAATATGACAGCTCTTGTACCCTGGCCTGCTGAGGCACATCCCGCAATTTACCTCATTCACGATGCTCTAGGGGCGGGAAGGTTGGGGTTGAACCTTTTTTCTTTTTTTAAAAAAAATGACTTTTTGTCTCATAATTTATCAAATTAATGTGAATTAATGGTGATTAAAGAGTTGATGGGTTATTAGAAAATAACTTTTCATCTAATATTATGTTTCATTTTCAATGTAGGAATGCAATATTCTTTTAATATGTAATATTAGGTTTTAAAAAATTTAATTGTATATATAATTTATTATTTTTATAAATTCTATATATTAATATTAATTGACTTAATAGTCTATGCAATTTCATGTAGCATTGTTATCATTTTTATTTTATTTTTATTAATTATATTCTGATAATTAGTAATAATAGTATTCAGTGGAAATTAATTGACTTAATTTTAATTTTAATAATAATTATATTTAGTTGAAATAAATTTAATTTTAAGGGTATTATTGACCATAAACATAAAAATGTAAGGTAAAATGGAAAATTAAAGGGTTGATAATGCACATTGTCCAAAGGGTTTGGACAAATTAAGAGAAGGAACAAAGTAAATACGTATGAAACGTCGTGCCATCTAATCCAATGACTAACTGCTATTCGTTTTTTTATATTTGTGTGAATATGTGATTAAAAATGGTCATGTAATAAATCATAAAATAAATTAATGATTGTCAAACAAACACTTATTAGATTTTCACTCCGCAATTAGAGTGGCAATCGAGTTGAGCCAAGTTCAGAGTAGCATGTTTCGTTGTACTTAAAAATAAGTAAAATTTACTTTTATATTACTTATTTCACTAAACGCAAATGTTAATACTTTTATTTATTTTTAACTTAAACTTCCTTGTCGCATAAACGTTTGGATTGGTATTACAAAGAGAACAAAGAACAAATACTACAAATTATAAAAATAGAAATCTATAAAATTATGCCAAGAATTAAACCTTGATTTCTGGGATGACAGTTTGAGAGGAATAATCAAATATAATCACCATCATTAGCTTTTAATCACCCACTTTTCATGTATGAATAAGTAATTAAAGAAACGTACGTTAATAATGTCAAACTAATTGCTTGATCACAAACAATATGTTTTACGCATAATATACATTTAATTAATTATATGATGTCTTCGTGGTCATTAGAAAGCGTATATATAATTAACAAGTATAATAAAACAATTAATGATCCGTGTGGTCATTAAACAAGATTAAGAAAATACTTAATTATTATAATCATTATTCTATACGAATAATACAACGTCGTATGCCGTTGGTAGTTAATTTGAAGTCCAACTTGTTGACATCGACGGTTGGGTTAAAGCCGACTTGGAAATAAAGGTTGGTCCCCTGCATAAACATGTTTTATCATTCTCTACCAAACCTCTTTACTTATTTTGTCCCATATTTTTGGCACGTTAAAGACTATGAACACCAATCCATTACGTTTGGTAAGATTAAAATCAGATTTTAAATAATTTTTTATGTTGAAAAGTTGTGAATCTTATGTTTTATTAAACACAAATAGTAAGTTTTGCTCCGAGGTTTTGCACGTCAAGACAGCCTTCTCCTCATTCTTAAACCGACTAGCCCAAAACTAGCACACGTGCATACTTATAGGTAGGATGCTAGAAATACGATTACGATGATATCATTAGTATACTCTTAGATAAAATTGGTCATAAGCATAGCTGTTGACGTCGTTGTCGTGCCATGTGGGGAGTGGAGCAATCGCAGTACGGGACACCTTGTAACGTTGTATATGAATATAAAAACATAACATCGTCAATCAATAGTTTGAAATGTGAAATTTTGACCCGAACTAACGACCTATTACCAGGATTTTTAACTGTTTATATGTTGTATCAGTCATTCGTTCTTGTTTGTTCATAACATAGACATGAATCTTGATTGTTATGATCATCAGAACAAATGATATGTATAGCGTAGAGATTCAAACATGGAAATCCGGCGTCAATCTTGGGCCTTCTTTCTTGTTGCATGTGAGGCCCATACCCAGTCTTCCACCTCCTTTTACTTTTACATATAGCTTATGTCGACATTTACTCACAATACAAATACTACCCTCCAGTACTCTTCTCTCTTTATATAGCAACATAGTGTTTCTTCCCCAACTTCACAACCATTTCATCTCTCTCTCTCTCTCTCTCTCTCTCTCTCTCTCCCTCTCTACACACACCCACGCACACAAAGAGAGACACATATGGCTCCAGTAGGAGATAATGTTGTAGTAACGAAGATAAAACTCGAAAAAATGCTTAGCATGAAAGGTGGAAAAGGAGAAGCTAGCTATGTTAATAACTCTCAGGCTCAGGTTAATTTCTTAAACCACATTATGTGTGTTCAGGTTCTTCATTTCTTATTATTATTATTTTTTGTCAAAGGAAACTTTTGGCATATTGAGGAAGAGTTTAATTTTTCTGTTAAAATCAAGAATTTTAGTGACATATTTAGTACTTTAGACTGGATACAGTTACGCACGAAAGCTAAAAATTTGTCTCGTGTCTCTATTCTCTAATAGCAGTGTAAACAGATTTGGACTCAAATTAATTATTTTCCAAAATTTTCATCAATAGAAGAAAAGGAAAGAAAATCATGGGAATTAAGAATTTACCAAAATTAATTTAGAAAAATTGCTATAAATTAACCCCTTTGTGTTGATTAAGAGAACAAAACACAGAACCACGAGTTACAGAGAAAGAAAAGAGAGAAAAAAAAATGGCTCCAGTAGGGCATAAATCTGATGTTTCTAATGAAAGTCTGGAAAAAATGTTTAGCATGAAAGGTGGCAAAGGAGAATCTAGCTATGTCAATAATTCTCAGGCTCAGGTTTCTTAATCACCCCACATTTTGTGTTAGATTCTGGCTCTTCATTTTTATCGTAATTTTGTATGCATTTGCAAACATTGGCTTCATGTATATATGTTATATGTGCAGGCTCAACATGCTCGATCGATGCTTCATCTTCTGAGAGAAACCCTAGATTTAGTACAGCTGAATTCCCCAGAAATTCCCTTTGTTGTTGCAGATTTAGGATGTTCGTGTGGGAGCAACACTATATACATGATTGATGTAATTATCAAGCACATAACAAAGCGCTACGAGGCCACCGACTACGAGCAGCCGCCGGAATTCTCGGCTTTTTTTTCCGATCTTCCTTCTAATGACTTCAACACTCTCTTTCAACTTCTACCTCCATATGGTGGTGGTAGCATGGAGGAATGCTTAGCTTCCAACAGTCACCGCTCCTACTTTGCTGCCGGAGTACCCGGATCGTTTTACCGGCGTCTCTTTCCGGCAAAATCTGTTGATGTTTTCTACTCGGCATTTTCTTTGCACTGGCTCTCTCAGGTGCATATTATATTATTATTCTTAATCTATCAATTAATTATATATGTTTTTTCTTTTTTCTTTTTTTTGTTAATTATGTTTAATTCTTGGTTTACTGTAATTTGTTACCGAGGATGATTGCATTCAAGCACAGTTTAAATGTAAAAAGTTCCCAACCTTTCGTTTTCCTTTTGAAGGTCAAAAAGTTATGAACTTAATCATGGCCCCTAGGTTTGATCAAAATCACTTTTCATACTAGCTGGTGATTTTCGTGCTTCCAATTCATAATTTTGAAAATCGTCTTTACCAAAATAAGTAACTTATAAGTAAGTTTGATGTACTTTGAAATCACATCTTATTCGCTCTAAGCTCTTTTGGGATATTTTAGGTTCCGGATATTGTCTTGGATAAGAGATCGGCGGCGTACAACAAAGGAAAAATTTTCATCCATGGAGCAAATGAAAACACAGCCACTGCTTATAAGAAGCAATTCCAGGGTGATTTAGCAGGGTTCTTAGGATCAAGATCAAAAGAAATGAAAAGAGGAGGGTCCATGTTCTTAGTTTGTTTGGGAAGGACTTCCTTGGACCCTACGGACCAAGGTGGGGCTGGCCTTCTCTTTGGGACCCATTTTCAAGATGCTTGGGATGATCTTGTTCAAGAGGTAATCATATCATCTTTCCCATTCGAATTCGATTTTCACCATGGTTCCTACTTGTATTGAGATAATTATATTTCTTGCTCGGAACAACATTGAACGACATAATCGATAATTAGGGGTTCTTTCTCTACTCATAGTAGCACGTTAAACTTATATATCTCATTACATTGCTTCTGTCATCAACACTGTTCATTGAAACTAGAAGAAAACATATGTCGCATCAATTTGGGTTTGGAAAGTAAGGCATGATAGCAAATTATCAAACATTGTCACTGCCCATGATTAAATCTTGTCGTATTGGCCATTTTGAATGGGACTTCCAATTTGCCACTGGACATCTATTACTACATAGCATCATAACCAACATCAAGTGGGGGACAAATATTTACTCAATCGTAAAGCACGATTCTTTGGTACATTACATTCATGCATATATTATTTATGCCACGATGTTGATCCTTGTGACTGAACACTTCACTAATTGGACAAACGAACCACAGGGATTAATTACTAGTGAGAAAAGGGACAACTTCAATATTCCGGTGTATGCACCAAGCCTACATGACTTCAAGGAGGTTGTCGAAGCCGATGGTTCATTTATCATTAACAAGCTTGATGTTTTCAGAGGAGGGAGCCCTCTTGTCGTTAACCAACCAGATGACGCGGCTGAGATCGGTCGTGCATTAGCCAATAGCTGCAGGAGCGTTAGTGGGGTCCTAGTTGATGCACACATAGGTGATCAACTGAGCGAGGAGCTGTTCTATCGAGTCGAGCGCCGAGCCTCAAGCCAAGCTAAAGAGCTACTAGAACAGCTTCAGTTCTTCCATATAGTTGCATCTCTTTCTCTAGCTTAGTGTGAGATAATCTTTTTTTTTTTTTTTTTTTAGAAAAAAAGAAAAGAAAAAGATATCGATAAAAGAAGAGTACAATGTCTAGTCTTTTTGGTGTTTTGTGTGTTTACTACTGACGGAGTAACCTTTCATAATAGACCGATTGTGTAATTTTGGCGTTCCCTTGATCCAAGTAATTAAAGTAGGTGAAACTTGTTAATCTTGTTTCCCTTTCTTTGTAGCTGTAAATTATTATTATGTCTTCGAGAAAATTTCACTATTATCCTCAACTTATTCTGGAGTCACGAATTAATCCTTAACTCCTCGTTATAGTTAAAATCTCCGTTAATTTTCATCATACAATCTCAAATTCCATCAAATAATCCCCTCATTAGTCACAGGCAGGATACAAATTGAGAAATGCAACTTCCTCAATTCACTCCAAATCCTTTCACAAATTCAAGTTACATGTTCGGTAATCACCCCCACCATGATTCAAACATAGGAAACATATTTGTGAACCAGACATCTTTACAAATAAAATCATGGAAACAAGCAGGTAAAATAAAACAAGGTCTATTGCCCAGCTGATGGATTTGTTAATAATTCGAGTGATTTCTTAAGGTGGTCGACCGCAATAGAAACATCATCAAATGCCAGTGCCCCAACTGCAAATCTTGCTGCCTTGTGCGCTTCAGTTATTTTCTCTGGTGGAGGCTGGTAACTGCTGTCATACTGGTATGATTGTGTAGCTGCTGCAGCAGCTGGTAAAGTTTCTGAAACTCCCCCATTCCTGCCACTAGAATTGTATTGTGTAGTTGATGGATAGTTGACAGTGTTAGACGGTGAAGAATTGGAATAGGAAGTATCAGAGCCTTGGTGATAAGAAGGGTAATGAGATGGAGCTGTAGGAAGGCTACTTTCGGAAAAACCAGGGTAAGACTGGAAATCGGGATACGAATATGGGGGAACATCGTGAGGATTGTACTGTTGCGGTAAGTGCTGCTGTGGTTCTTGGTGGTAGGGTGGAGGGTGATATTGCTGATGAGAATAAAGAGAATGTTCTGTTCTGTTGCTTGAAGGTGGCTGGTGGTACGTATCATCAGTAGGATATTGAGGTGGATGATGGTAAGTGTCATCAGTAGGATATTGAGGTGGTGGTAATATGTTCGAAGGCGGCGATAATTGAATACTTGATGGTGATGAAGAAATGCTTGTAGAATGATGTGAGTTGACTTTATCGTACAACTGAGGAAATGAATCAGATTCCGGTGCAGCTCTAGTAGCAGGATCTATTATACCTGGTTCAGATCTGACTGCTAAATCATTTGTGCTTGGATCAAGATCCTGTAAGAGAGTAGATTGAACTACCATAAAAATTTACAGTGAACCATTTGTGAGTGTCTGGAACTTTTAATGATTAAGAATTTATTTCTTTAACTAGTCTTTTCATAAGAACTATATCTTCCACAAAAGGCATTTGTTGAGACAAATATAAGAACCGCCATGGCATTAAATCATTTAATAACAAGTATGAAATTAAGGAACAATAACTTCTAGAACACTGCCAAACAAATAAGAAAACAAAATCTTTGCAGGTCTAAGCTCAGAATATTATTTATTATTTTGATTCCATACCAGATTTCCAAAGTATCAGCCACTGGCACTCATACACCATGTCAGGCCATGCAAACAATTGCATAAGCACTTCCTAGTTTACCTCAACTATCATAACATATTTCCAACTCACTGATTGGGTAAAATTAACAAAGCAATTCCAGCTATAACAATTTTCAAATATCAATAAAATAAGAAAAGACATTGGTATAATCCCCACTTGTTAGCTCCATGATTCCATTTTAGCTTTCACCTTTCAGTGAGGAAATTATATCCACCCATGACCCCACCACATATAAGTAATAGTTACACCATGCAATGAATCAAGTGTAGCAACTCATAGGGTATAGAAGTTACATGTTCACCACTTGATGTCCTTGATGGCACTGATAGATCTTTATCTCCCCCAGGAGGACCTGGTACAGGCTTTCTCCCTTCTTTTATAGCTTTCCTAATATCTACTGCTTTCCACGCTGCATACTTCTGTTTCTGCTCAAGCTGTATAATAGGTTATTGGAAAGATTGAAAACAATGACAAAAGATCAACAGAAAATAATTTCATTGACAAGGGAGAGGACCCAAAATAAACAAGTAGAAGGAGAAGGAGAAAAAGAAAAAGAGAGGTGTGCGCTAAAGCAGAGAGTGACAACAAACTGTCAATCTTGATATTGATATGAGGTCATAAACTTACATCAGGCTGAGGTTCACCAAACTGATTGATAATTTCGACGAAAATGCTTGCTGCATAAAAAGTTTTCGCAGTATTCCTGCCAAGAACCAAATGCAATCAGAAGCTGAAAGGATCAAGGGGTGGATCAAAATAATATGTTTTCTCATCTCTTTACAAGTGTGTGTCTAAGCATGTACTCAATCTACATCCACTCATTCTAAAGTGATGAATTCTAACCCTGCATATAAAATTTTACTTTTGTGAAAGAGATGGGGGGTGATAAATATTTAGCAGCATTATAATGACTTAATTGATAGAGCCTTGATTCCAACATAAATATTATAAAGCGTGACTTGGGTCTAGGTACAATAATGCTTGTCAATGTGCGCTCCACTTGCTGCAGCACAAGTCGTGTGCATTTATAGCATATGTTAAACCCAAGAAAACTATATGGCATTTCATGGTCTTACATCAATCAATGATTGTAAACAAATTTTAAATTACTCTTTCAAGGAAGTCCTATTAAAATATATCACAAATATGCTGGATTTCAGGACATCATATATATGATTTACATCACATAACTTACATTGTAGACCACAACTTTTAAGGACAGAGCACAATAATTAGCCAGTGTTTTTCATGTAGGTAAGAAGGAGAGAGAAGCAAGTCCAGTTTCCTGGGGGAAATACATCTTCTTCCCAAGCTTTTTTTTTCGTGGAATATCTGTTCAAGCTTATTTGATATATGAAAGTGAGGTGAGGAAGAATAAGAATAAAGAATCAGTTCGAAGTTAGAGAAAATAATTGTAGTTGTACAATAAAGCATTTCCTTTCTTGATCTTAATATTTAACTGAGTTCACTCTGGTCATATTAATGTTTTGTCACTCTTTTTCCACATTTTAACGGTGTATAGGAATGGGCACCAAAAAGCTTAGAACCCAGAATTACGATTTCCAGTTCTACTCCCAACCCACATTAAGCAAGCATGGTGTCCAAATTAAGATAGCACAAAATCTATTATTTACCGTGACAACACGAGAAAAAAAATGACTCAAAACATAAATGCTTATGAAGTTGGGAAACTTCTCATACAAATCAGCTCGCCCAGCTCGATCTTGCTTATCTGCTTTTGCAAAGACATTCAAAGCAAAGCCCTCCAGATGAAGAGAGTCATCAGGCCCCAACGTCAATGACTTCTTATCCTGCAAATGAACAAAAACATGAGACAACAGAAAGCTAATTCATCATTTGCCGCATCGCTGTATATCACCTACAAATTTAAATTTTAAACCTTTGCTTTGGAAACAAGATTATATCCATAAAATATGGCCACACTCAAATCAGAAGAATTGCATAAAAATAATAAATTAGCAATATGAACTCTGAAACTTAGTTATATAATCATTAAACCCAATGCACACAAAACAAATCTAATAATTTAATGTTTATACACAATATATGCAACCAAACCATAACGCACAATAGGTTTGCAATCCACATATACCATACCATGATTTCAAACCTTACCAAGAACAGAGTCATGTAGCTTCAAATCATGAACTTACATTATGGTTTGATTTTAACTTACCCTGGTCATAAATAATTAATCAATAAGAAATCATAATGAATCAATTAGACGTATAAAAATAAAAGGAAAAAACCTTCTCAAGTTGTTTCATGAGGGAAACAAGGATGGCGTTGGTGGTTTTGGTACGCTCGCTCTGAGGAACCTTCAAACCTCGTTCCATCGCATACAATCGGCCTGTCAAAAATCCCTACTCAATACAATCCAATCACATAATAAATGAAATCCACCATTTTCAATCACAGTGTCTCTCAAAGTTAGGGTTAACTTTTTCGAAGTTTCTTAATTATTAAGGTTTAAACGTAAAGATTGGGAGAGAAATAGGGTATTACAGTAGTAAGCGACGAGAGGTTCGTGTTTCTGCAACTCATCGGCTCTTTGAAGGTAAGGTAAAAGGAGCTTTGCTGGTTCATTGTCAGCAGAGGCCATCGAGTCACCGGAGAATCGCTCGCGGGGGTTAGGACAGCGATTAATTATTGCTCCAACGCGTAATTTAATTATGCCCATTAAAATTGTAATCAATTTTTATTTTTATTTTTAGGATAAATCTAAATGTACCAAATGTTTTACATAATCTTTTACCAACTCGACACTTGGCGCCCCTCTATTGGAGGGGCGCCTGCCGCCACAGGCGTCCCTCCAATAG
This sequence comes from Fraxinus sp. 1973-6204, assembly GCA_903798365.1. NCBI lineage: Eukaryota > Viridiplantae > Streptophyta > Magnoliopsida > Lamiales > Oleaceae > Fraxinus > Fraxinus sp. 1973-6204. The sequence goes on from CAIGRR010425394.1 coordinate 20,147, forward strand.
GGGACGCCAAATGTCGAATTGGTAAAAGATTATGTAAAATATTTGATGAGTGTAGCATGATCTTTTTTTTTTTTTATATAGTATCGAGCTTGAATATCCTAATTCTAACTCCAAATAATGCTTGGCAGCTACGCCACAGGCGCCCCTTGGGCGCCAAGTGTCGAGTTGGTAAAAGATTATGTAAAATATTTGGTGAGTGTAGCATGATCCTTTTTTTTTTATAGTATCGAGCTTGAATATCCTAATTCTAACTCCAAATAATGCTTGGCAGCTACCGTACATTATTTATCTCTACATTTGTACCCCCACATAGTATGTGGTGTTGCTATCAGGAAAATCGTATATAGTATTTGACACATAATGACAAGATTTACATTATTTTTGTTCTTTAATATCACATAGCATTACACTTTAGGCTAGCCCTGTCAACGAGTCGAGTCGAGCTACGAGCCGAAATTCAAAGCAAGTTCATCATATTCTTCCTTTTGTGTTTATGTTAAATTTGCAGAAAACTTGCCATATATAGCCTTTGAAACTTTTTGTTGAACCGAAATGCATTTCATCTTTTGTTACCAAATTGAAAAGTCTCATTTTCCATTGAAAATTCCAATTTCGAAATGTGAAGACATTTTGAAAAAAGAACAACCAAAAACACAAATAGGTCACACAAAGTAATCCTAAGGCAACAATATACAACGTTCTAGATTCCTAAAGTTTCGTGAGACTTAAAATCTTAGATCAAGGGAATGTTCAAACGAGTCAAGTTTAGGTATTTTAACGGAATATTCAATGCAACACGAAGGTATATCAACAAAAAATTCAAATTCTCACGCAATGAAACACATAAGCAATTATGCAGTTAAATCCAACACTTCAAATAGAATAAATAATTCCTTAATTTTTAGCACAAGCAATTATTACCCCTTCACGGTAACTCCAATCCTAATGTCACCCCATATGATGAAGCACTAATGCTGAAATTTAAACGGGATAAGTCAATTTACTAGAGCGGACCTATCCGAGTCCGTAAATTACGATAGATTCGGGTATGGGGATGGGACAAGGTAACAAAAATATCCGACGGGACGGGGGTGGGAATGGGCGACCCATCCCATACTCGCCCCGTTGCCATCCCTACGATATATGTGAATTTACCGCTTTAGGACCGCGATTTTGGCCTAAAGTAATTCAGTATATATATATAGTACATACAATTGTCGACCCACCAAGGGCAAAATCGT
>CAIGRR010425415.1:0-11350 GCA_903798365.1 Fraxinus sp. 1973-6204
GAAGAAGATGAGATGATCAGCAAACTACACAAATTACTTGGGAATAAGTAAGTACAAAATTAATTTTGTTGAGTTTAAATAAAAAAGAAATCATTATTTTATTTGTTATCCCCGAAAATAAAAGCTCCAAATCAGCACTCCACGTATACTGTCACGTAAGCAATATATCCACATAAGCAGCCACGAATTCCCAGTAGCCAAGATAACAAAAGGCCATCTGGAAATACAACAGGGAGGACCAATAAAGCCAAAGTCAACGATAAATGCGGCTATTCGAGGCTCCTTCGAGTGCCGAAGTACTATCTATCCGATGTCTCTTTAGCCCCAAATAGTAAGTAGCCATATAGGGTCCTCCCAAGCAAAAGCAGAGGTTCCTTGTATCCGAATCGCCGAAGTTCCGAAGCCCTTTTAGCAGAGGCCCCTCCACACTATCCAAAGCTCAAGCCAATGAATGCTAAAGCCAACGCAGCCTCATAACAAGATTCGGGGATCTGTTAGGATTGATTGATGTGACGTCTGTAGTAAGTGTGTGATTTTAGCATTAGCACGTCACTGTGTGAGCCTACTACTAGGGTGGCTGACCCTTTGTCAAACATTAAATGTAATGAGTAGATGGTGATGTGAAGTCTCATTTTAGGAGATGCTGCCACGTGGATTTGAATCCAACGACCACTACGTCGTCCAGACTAGTATAAATAGTTTCACCTTTGTATAAACGAGGGAGGACATTGGTAGAAGATGAAGAGAAAAACAAGAAATAAGAATGATCTTGTAAAACTTTTCGGAAGGATTTACATGCTTGATTCCTTACATATTTTCCACAAATACAATAGCACATGGATTATGATATATATACAAATGTGTAATCATTTTTACATCATATCTAGCCTTTCACATATTCCATGAAAAGAGAGAAATCCAATAGGGAAGACTGATTGGGTGTTTCGTTGATAGCGCGAATACCACTATAATCGTACCACCGAGGTCCGAACATCTTTGTCTTTTGCCAAAAAGTGCCTCCCGCGTCCATTCCGATCAAACTACCGATTCAATTCCGGTATAAACGCGCCGGATCCGTACTTGACGTGGCTAGAGTGGGCCCGATATATATTGAGTTCATTTTTTTGGGTCAACAATATTTATTAATAAGAAACTCTTACACAATTTGAGACTAACTTTCCTGCAGTAGAGCTCAATTGAAGCGAGCAACCCCACTTTCTTTTATTTAGTACTCCACTAACACTCAATTCTCTCTCACACACTACTAATACATATTTTGCTACATCTCTCTGTTTTCCCGTGTAAGTTTTAAATTATTGAATATTTAGATTCAACGTGCAAAATTGCACAATTAAAAACAATAAGTCACTTTTTAACTTTTTCTAAATGATTAGATCAAACACAATTTATATATTGAATTTCACCGTTTGTAAATCGCGTAAAGTAAATAATACCAATACGATCACAGAGAAAATCCTTCGTAAATGATTAAAAACTCCGGACACTTTACTAATCAATAATCAACTATAGATAAACAACTTACAGTGTGATTCAGACCCGACTAACCATTAGTCCACTCTGTCCTTATTTTCCTGTAGTTACTCTTGATTCTAGTGGACTGAGTGCTCCTCACAGCAAATCCCGACTACTAAATATCACCTTGACCCTTCTGAATTGCGTGCTTCTCACACCAGCTCCCGATCCCTAGTATCGTTTATCTCTGATGGTTTAGGTAGTTTGATATTTGATCAAAAGATCTTATGGTTTCAAGTTTGTTAGAACCACTAGTGAAATATTGAAGTTGGGCATTAGATTTCTCGAGATCGCTCGTAAGAGATTTAGCCTTAACATTTAAGGACACTTTCCCAACACTTAACTCATTCAAATTTCTAGTGGATTCCTCAAGTTTGACTACAGGACTTTCCTTTTCTAATTCAAGATTATTCAATTTTTTAAAAGCAGAGCGATTCTCCTTTTTCAACTTAAGACATTCCTCAAACAACTGGTCATAAGCCTCTCGAATATCCATATCATCTTTAGATTCATTAGAAGAATGTGATTGACTCATCTGGACAAAATTGGGTTAATGATCAAAATTAAGTTCTGATACCACTTGAAAGTTTTAAATTATTGAATATTTAGACCCAAAGTGGAGAATTATACAATTAAAAGCAACAAATTACTTTTTAATTGTTTCTAAATGATTAGATCAATCAAGTTAATTTATCTCATGTTTGAATACCACAATTTGTAAATTACGTAAAGTAAATGAAACTAATATGATTACGAAGAAATAAAAAATTTCGGGTACTTTGTTAGTCAATGATTAACTATAAACGAAACAACTTACAGTGTGGTTTAGACTCAACTAACCCTTAGTCCTATATGACCTTATTTTCCTGTAGTCACCCTTGATCCCGCTGGACTGCGTCTTCCTCACACCAGATTTCGACTCCTGGTATATTACCTTGGCCTTTGTGGACTGAATGCTCTTCACACCAGCTCCCGATCCCTGATATCGTTTATCTCCGGTGGATCATGTGGTTTTGCGTTTGATCAAAAGATCTTGTCCGTTTTGATCTGTGATTTAATGTGGAACAATATGACTTCAATTATAATTCTTTAATCACTTCAACAAGAAATTCGGGTTACACTCAAATTCTAACAATCTCCATCTTGATACGAATTCCACTACAACGAACAAAGCTCCAAAACTTTCTCCACATGGAGAAGAAAATTCGTCTGCAAGGAACGAATTGAGCTCTTCAATAATAATGAAAACTGATTTCTACAATAAACAGAAAATACTCCATCCCTTCCAATGAATTCAAGCACTACTCTGTAAAGTTACCCCAGATTCACAAAAATCATAAAGATTTTAAAATTTACCAAACAGGGCTGTAATACACCCTAAAGCAGAATCAATCCCAAATGCTTTTATAGAAGGCCCCTTGCTAGATTGTACACTTTCTACTACGCNGAAGGCCCCTTGCTAGATTGTACACTTTCTACTACGCTTAAAGCATATCCAATAAAATCAACATCAAAATACCTTCCTCCATATGATCCGTCCCTATCAATCGAATACAATGGCACCGCAGGTGAAGGTGGCAAAACGAGATTATCTATATCCTTTGAACTCAATTGAGTAGTATTCTTCAAATCCGACCTCATACAAAAACCTAAATGTATTGTACCAAACTAAATGTCCACGATGGTACTGAACCTCTGCTGATGACTCTTTTAGATTCTGCATAACCCTGTAAGATGTATAATTGAGATATTTTCTGTCCCTCCAATACAATCTGGGCACCCTTGCAAACCTTTAATGCTCCACCTCTACCAAAGAACTCATAACCCTTTGAATCAATGATAAACAATGAGATGAGATTCTTCTTCAAATCTGAACACGTTAAACCTGGCCAAGTGTTGTAATTGTCCCATCAATTAGCTTCAATCTAACCTTACCAATTCCAGCAATCTGATAAGGTACGTTGTTTTCCATAATTATGACACCTTTGGAAACTGTTTCATCTGTAGTAAACAAGTCCTTATTAGGATACATATGAAACCCACATGCTGAATTCAGAATCCAATCCTCCTTTGATTTAGACTCGATGTCAGAAATATCCAAAAGATCTCCCTTATTTACATTGTTCTCTGGGAGGTTAGTTTCGCCTGATCTATTTGATTGCTTACCATTCTAATTTGCAGCCAATCTTGCTTTTTTCTGCAATTTGTAACAATCTTTCTTAATATGCCCCATCTTCTTACAGTAGTTACAAATCTAATTACTGAATTTAGACTTCGATCTGTCCATTCCAGAACCACCATGAGCAATTGAGCCTTCTCTATCTCTGGCATCAGAAATTAGATGTTTCATCTTCTCTTTTGAAAACAAAGTATCATACACCTCCTCTATGGTGAAAGTATCACGATTATACAAGATCGTGTCTCTAAATGAAGAAAATGAAGTAGGCAACGAACACAATAGGATCAAAGCCAAATCATCTTCATCATACTTTACTTCCAAGGTTTCTAAATCAGCGACTATCTTCTTAAATACAACAAGGTGATCTTCCAAGAATTCACCTTCTATCATGCAATGAGAGTAACGGGATTGTTATGATATCACTTGTTAAGAATTATGTATTTCTCCGATCCATTATGTATTCAAGATTGAAATATTGAATTATATGGCAAAATATGAAGTATATAATCGTAAGCAAAATAATAATAATAAAAGACAAGAAATATGGCAGAGGAATTTGAAGATTTTATAGACTCATGAACAATAATGGAGAAATATACAATTGATCTGAAGTTCTAGCAATTATCGAGGCTAAACTATCATATATTCTCAAAACCTCTCAAGATGTTTTTGAATATATATTTTGTGAAGATACAATGTAGAATATATATATATATGAATCCTTTTTTTGAATTCTAGATGAAGAAGAAGTATTAAAATCCGAAAAAACAGAATTTAAAATACCACGGCGCCACTGCATCCCATGCCCGGCACCGCAGGGCCTGGCGTTTTGCCTCCCTTTTTTTTTGTTCCAAGTTGTTTTCTTCATCTCAAAGTCATTTTCCAAACTAAACTCCTAATAGGGCTTCCAAATAGAATTTCAACTTGAATAAGACTCCAATAACATTCCAAACTGAATTCTTCTTGACGTGTACTTCAATTAGAATTGTTCAATTACTTCAACAAGGAATTTAGATCACACCCAAACTCTAACTCTCTAGAATGGCAGTAGAGGTTTTAATTATTGTATGTAATACTCTATATCCTTCTTCTCTTGGCTCCAATTGCATTCTCCAGATTGTTCGTTGCTTTCTTCAAGAATTGAATAAATATAGTGTCTAGAATTTTGCTACCTTTTTCTTGCAGCAATTGCTTATGGATTAAGAAAATCTGGAACCTTCATATTAAGTCGGTGATGATATCTTCAAATTTTCACTTTCATTGAGTCATATATCTTCAGGTTGAGAAAAAAATTCTTGTTTTTGTCATCTCGTACTCGATGCCTGGAAATTATTGCCTCCAAGTAATAAGTTTTATTATTAGGGTGCAATATGTTAGAGATTGTAATTAACAATTTTCACTTTGTTGCAGATGGTCAGCCATTGCAGCCAACTTACCAGGAAGAACAGACAATGATATAAAAAACCATTGGAATACCTCCCTCAGGAAACGCTCAAATGAATTTTCCATCCCTGACGAACCACTCCCTGGAAGAACCACGAGAAGTTCGGAAAAGATCAAGATTTATCATCAAATCTTGAAAATGATGACATTTCGAAGAGTTGCTCCTTCAAGAAACGCTCAAAAGAAATTTCCATCACTGAAAAACCACTCCCTGGAGGAAACATGACAAGAAGTTGGGAAACAGATCAAAATTTATCATCAATCCTTAAAAATGACGACATTTTGAAAAGTTCAAAAAATTCGCCCCAATCAGCACCGAGTCAGTTTTTCACTTCCATTATGGAAACAGATGCTACCAAGTACCAACCACATAAATGTAGCTGCAGAGTGTGCCGAAGTAACTGTTGAAGATGGTGGAAATTTTTGGACTCAACCATTTATGCTAGAGGGAAGTACTAATGATATTCATACACCATTAGTGGAGTCTGAGCTTCAATGTTCATATTTTTCTTCCAATGGTGGAGAATTTGTATACTCTACTGGGATTGATCTATTTACTTGGTGAAAATTACAGAAAGATCTATTAAACATCAAAAAGCAAAATTCTAGTTATTTTGTAGGGATAGATTGAAAAATGTATATATTATACAAAAATGAAAAAAAAAAAAGGTTTCAGAGACCAAACAATATTAGTCAGTAGAAGCTATCTAGATTTTTAGTGACCAAAAATTCTTGGTCGCTACCAACTCACTTTGGTTCCTAAAGCTTTAGCATTCTGCGACCGCACTTTCATGTCTTCAATTGTTGCTAGATTTATAGCATTTGGTTGGTAAAAGTGTCTTGTAGCAATCAACTTGTTTAGTCGTTGAATCTTTGATCGGTGGAGCCTAAAGTGTTCGTACTTTTCCTAGTTAACTTTCCCAATACAATTCATTCATGTCATGCAATAGTTCAAACTATATAAGCCACATTTTCGGTGGTCAGAACTATTTTCAAGTCTCTAAACAAAATAACAAAAATCAATTTTCCATATTTCAACTAACAAAGTTTGGAGGAAAACTGTTTAGAATTCCTTTTGTCGCACTAGTTTATAAGATTTGAAACTAGTGCTACTATAAATCAAAAGTTTATACATTTTTAAAATGTTTAGGACTACAACTACAATTATCCCTTTATTACTTGATTTTAATAATATATTAAAGAAGATGACTGCATCAAGAAAATGACTTGTTCGCCTGTCACTAGTATCAACCTCAAATTAATTTAATTTTTTAATCGTTTGATCATGTGGGTATATATCTATGGCATTCAAATTCATTTCACATTGTGCATAGCATCCTCATTTTATGTCTCTCTTAGAGAATTATTATGCAAAAAAATATAATAAAACTTATTACGCCTCGCCACCGAAGCTCAAAATCAATGTGTCACGTAGCAATCTACGTGGGCAAAAAGTCAGCAGAAAAGCCAACAATGACCCAAGTGGTCAAATACAAAAATAATGCAATTGTCGAAGCTCGTACCGAGGCACTGCCTCAACGAACGAGTAACTTGGGTTGAAATGCTACCTAAGGAAATAAAGAAAGAAGCTGAAGCTCTCCACTTGGAGGACCAACATAAAGACCCTCTAAGGCTCTCAAATCATTCGAAGCTCATGAAGCCGACACTGTCTTTTACAACACATTTGAAGATCTTTTTGAAGTGACTGATGTAACACTTGTAATAAAGAATGTCGGGTATGTTAGCCTATTGTATAGGGCGGCTGACCCCTTATTAGTATATTAATTGTATGAATAGACAGTTATGTGAAGCCTCAGTTAAGGAGATGATGTCACGTGGTTTTGATCCAACGGACACCACGTTGGCCAAGACAGTATAAATAGGTTCTCTTTATAACTTAGAAAGGGTTGGATATCTGAAAGTTGAAATCTCGTATTCTTGATTATTGAAGTGAACATATAATCCATGCAAACATTTGAGTGATCATCTTCCATTTTAACATGTTTCCAATAGATACAAATCTCAACGTGTAATCTAACACTTTTGAATACACATGTCTTCTATCGTTCCACACATTCCTATTTAGCCTTTAGTTGAATACATTGGTTCTCGATTGGTGATTGTTGTTAGCGCGATCATTCTTGTTACACCCGTCGGATACTAACTATCCTGTGTTCACGTCCGTTTTTTCTCACCGTCTCATCGGTAGAAATGTACTGGAACTTGCTTGACGTGGTGAGAGTGGGCCTGTCATTCGTCCACTCATTTTTCGGGGTCAACAAAACTATTACTTGCACAAAAGATGCACTGATGATTTCTTTATTCAATATTTTTTATTATCAGATTAATCTAGAGATGGCAAACGGATCGAGCGGCTCATCGGCTCGGCTCGTGAAAACACGAGCCGCGAGCTGCTCGGGCTGGTCAAATGACAAGCCCGAGCTCTAGCTGAGCCGCAAGTGAGCTCAATGAGCCGAGCACGAGCTCCGAGCCCATGAGCTCAGCTTGTGGGCTCGTGAAAAATAAAGAAATTTTTAAAAAAAATGTGAAAAAGTAAAAAAAAAAAAATTGAAAAAGCTCGTGGCTTGGCTCGTGGGCTCACGGCTTGGCTCGTGAGCTTGTGGGTTTAAGGGCCTAGCCGGCTCGGCTCGACCCATTAACATCACTAGATTAATCAATTCACGGACGCATTTTTTTTAGTTTTTATTAATTGATTCATAATAATTACTTATTGTCTATTCCCACTAATTTGAAACATTGACTCTAGATAAATTTATGTGGGAGGGAACCTTTGCATAGCTTATGGGACTAATGAACTGATTCATAAGTAGTTAAAACATCTGTATTTCTGATACATTTAACAAACTCATAACCAGAGAAAAGTGGCACAATGTTATAAAATAGTTTGAGCACTTCACAAACATTTAGAAGTTAGAATTTTTTTGTCAAGACAAAAACTTTATGAAAGATCAACACAAATTCTGTGTGATACAAAACGGGAATACAAGTAACCCAGTTTAGATCGAATGAGGCACAAATTTTCATAAATTATGAAAATCTAAATTAGCTTTTGTTTGGTGCACATTAAAATCCAAAAAAATGCATTCTCCTGTCAATTCATTGCTTTTTGCCTGTTTCAAATTACGTGCAAGCCTCGACAGTTGTGCTTTGACCATTTCTCTACTTCAATGCGTGTGAATTGATACGGACAAAACGTTGAACCTTGGTACGAGCAATAAATAATTCGAATTGTTTTCCCACGTCCCTACCACATTTGACATGTGTATAAAATTGCGTTGCAAAAAATATTACATCTTCATTGTTGCTGTGCCATATAATTGCAAAGTCTATCCCACTCACTTCGCTGCATTTTGGGTGCATTCATTTCGGCATGCATTTCATCTTCAGCGGTTGGTAGCTCCACCTCGGATACAACTTCATCCGTTTTTGCTGTGAAAAATGCCTCGTCCCTCACTCTAGATCGACGTAGAAAATTATGGACACCTATCGTTGCTACAACAACGGCAACTTGAGTCCGAAACGAATAGCTGGGCATACGACCGAGAATTTGCCATCTTTGCTTCCACACACCAAATGTATGTTCAATGAGTTTCTATATTACGAGTGTTTGTAGTTAAACCTCTCACAAGTATTGCGAAAACGACGTCGACGACAGGTTCCATCGTCGTGGAACTCTTGAAAAATGGTACAATATATCTGATCATTTGTAAGGGGCCATATATCCCGGTCGATGAGCAAACTCGGAGTCAACCAAATAATACTTACCCGATGCTTGTAACGAGAAATGAATTTCTAGACTATATATAGCGTGAGCTAGTATTCGAGCATCGTGCGTATTCCTGATAGTATCGACAAGCACGGACGTGAAGCACAAATTAAAGTCACATACGACCAACACATTTTGAGTCGGTACTCCATTTCGACCAATGAAATTCACCCGCTCGTGACGTGGTAGTACAACTTTCACATGTGTTCCATCAATAGCACCAATGCGATCTTGAAACAAGGGATGCTTAGAAGGGTCTGCCCTGTGGGGCTCTTTACCATCATTGTAGTTCGGTCTTGGTTGTATGAGACGAGCTGATAATGCAATCACGGGATGCTTGAAAATCGTTGTTACCTGTCGGTATCTATTACCATGCGCTAATATGCACAATAATATTCCGACTTGCTCATAGATATCGACATACTGGCTACTACGAAGGCCATATTCGTCCCTTAGAATATGTGCGAAGTGTAGCAGTTGTTGTGAATACATTCGAAATTCTTGATAGCACATTTGTCCCTTCTCTTCCATTGCTTCCTTCATAAACATATGACCATTTCTTGTAAAAGGAAATCGTTGGATACGACATTGTTGTTTGCGATAGTAGTTACTAGCGTTGCTTGACACGATTTGACAATACGTAACCCATATCATGACATCATCTGCTAGTAGGCTAAGAAACTCTTCATCATCGAATTCTTCTTTTTCTTCAAATCCCGATTGAATTGCACAATTAAATTCTAGATCGTGCATTGTGTACTTATAGACTACCACACCTTCACAATATACTTTCTCGGAACAGGAGAAAAAATAATAGCAATAAAGGAGAAAGATATGTTGCTAACCTAGCATATCATTACTTTCGTCAAATGAAATGGTTTATATAAGAGTCTACATTGTTTGTACGTGTTTTCCCTGACGGATTAAAAAGTAAAGGTTGATGCTATAGTGTGGGCTGTGAACCTATTTTTGTAATGTTCTAACGTGTTTTCAAAATAAAAAATAAAAAATGAAAATCCTAATCCGATCAGTATAATACAAAATACAAATGTCGCCACCAAATACAGGGATAAAAAAATGTTCTAACACAAAGGTAGAGTTTAGTTATTACAAAACTTAAGGAAGGGACTTGTACATCCACTCAAATCTCTCATCTATGTCTCGCATGCCGCCGAGCATATCTTGATATCGCTTCTGTACCAAAACCCTACATGCATAAAAGTACAAGGGCGTCCATCGAGTGAGTAGTCCTGACTCCAGTAACTCCTCCATACAGGCAACTCCAGCGTTCTTTTCTGGGGCCATATTGTATTTAGCTTCGCCACCATTTCGTTGACGGCACTGGTCGCCAGATCAACGGAAAAAGACAACTCCCGAGCGAAAACTTTATTCTTCTTCCCTTTGCGGGTACTCGTCGCAAACTTCCTTTTCTCGCCGCTTCTAGTTCCAGTACCATTCATGCTCGAGGTACAGTCTCCCTCAGCACACAAACCAGTGCTCTCCCTGTCGACAGGGATTGTATCTCTTTGGTCCTCGACAGCACAATCCTCAAACAAATCGAAGCCTGTCCGATATAACTTCGTGGGGGTCACTGCGTACTTATCACCGTCGTAGCTATCACTGAAAAGCTGATGGTATCGGTTGTAGATCTCACTGACGTCTTTGTCCTTAAAGTCCTTGTATTCCTTTTTTTTTTTCTACAACACCAATTGAACAAATGGTTAAATCTATTGAACATGTTTTCCGACTTCATTCCACTCGAAAATAAAGAATTCACACTCGGATGGTTGAATTGGACTACTGATTCCTATCAATCTAAAACAAACAATAAACTAGATATCTAGTCATGAATTCGAAGGAAATGCGAAGACACATGTTGCTTATCATTGAAGCACGAATTTCATTTCAAATTCACCAAATCCAGGTTTAATCATATGCACCATCTGTAGCCTTTGTTATTCACCAAACCTAATTGGGACGAGTAAACCTCGACAACAAAACCCAAGATTAACAAACATGCTGTTGAAGCACAGAATGCACCAATAGAAGACAGATTTAAACCAGCAGAGAAATACAGCAACGGAGCAAGAACATTAAAACAACAGAAGGAGAAAACACATGACATATTTAGAACAGGAAGAATAATCTTCCTCAGTCTTTATTTATTCAAGACTTTACATGATTTTCTATCAGAAATTATCATAAAGAATTCTATGGACTTACAAGAGTTTTACCACTCTATCTCATCTCACTTTCTACTACAGAGATATTACTTCCTATCTCTCTCGAATTACAGAATTTTGTCTGTCCAGAGCTCTATCTATCAGCTCCTATTTATAGATACAATAGAGCATCAATTCAGTTATCAACTACGACAACTATCACAGGCTCCACCTTGTTGAAGATTC
>CAIGRR010425441.1:0-11595 GCA_903798365.1 Fraxinus sp. 1973-6204
TCTTCTTAAAAAATATATCTCTCTTTTAATGAATAATTGGTGAGTACTAAGAGAGAAACTAGAAACTTTGATGAATATGATGTTTATAAGTTTGATTCAATCAAAGTTTCTATACGAAGAAGTAAAAAAAAATTATGCAATGTAAGTGCAAATATCTTCTTAAAAAATATATCTCTTTTAAAATTGATATAGATAAATTAAGTACAAAGATAAATGAAATTTTTTGATAAGAGAAATGATTCAAGAAATTTGATCCAACTATCAAAATTTTTGCTATAAAGAAATAAATTTAAATGAATGTAAAAATGTAAGCTCAAAGAATATTTTTCAAATGAAAAAATTTGATGAGTAGATTTTCAAAAGTTAATTTGATAAAAAAAAATTTCAAAGCTAAACGATTTGATAATAATAAATGAGATGAGAAATCAATATAATTTTGCTCAAATGTATCTCATTTGAATGCTTTTAAGTGTTGAAATGAATGTGAAGTGAGTTGGTATTTATAGCAGTCCAGCTATCCAATATTTAGTTGAATCGGACAACCCATGTCCGGAACAGTACCGGATGACCAATTAGCCGTTGCGGTCAGAAAACGGTCAAAAAATTGACCATTACGATGAGAAAACGGTCAAAAAACTGACCATTACGGATGAACTGGACGTCCGATAGAAACAATTCTGTCAAATCGGACACCTTGTTCGGACGGTCCGGTTCATCTGGACGTCCAGATGGTCAACCTTTTTTTTTAGATTTGATCTAAATTCAAGTATCACTTTGAAAAGTCAATCTTACTTTTGATCAAAAATATTTTATACAAGTAATATGAAAATAAGTTTTCGTGCACAAAATGATAAGCTATTGTCATTCATTACTAAAGATCAAAGTGTTTATACATTTACATATGATCTCGAAGCCTAGTCTTTGATCTTGTTTCGAAATTTCTTTCATGTTTGACACTTAAACTCTTGATCTTGATCTTTCTTGACGTTCGGCTTTGTTGCTTAACTTTCACTTTGATCTTCATTTCAAGTCCGATTTATGATGTGTTGATTTTGACAATGCTTGATTGATTTTAACATTNTCTCGAATGATTTGACTTGAATGCTTAACGTTCACTTTGATCTTCATTTCGAGTCTGACTTACGATGTGTTGATTTTGACAATGCTTGATTGATTTTAACATTGAACTATCATCACTCAAATAATTGTTAGAAACAATATTAATTTTGTTTGTTGTGATCAAAACATTAACGATGAAATCGACAATAGGTCAACAGACTATTATTCAGTACTCTCATTTTTATTAGAACTCCAACTCTTCTTCAAGATAGAACATCTGAGTTTCTATTAAATCTCACTTGTCCAAAACTTCATGATTTTCACTGGTATAAGGATATGTTCCTTACCAGGGTTTTATATCGTGAAAACTGTTATTAAATTATTTTGGATAGAAAGATTTATATCTGGATCTTCAAAGCTTTTCGCAGAAAAAACTACAAAATTCTGTCAAACTTCGACATAATAATATAATTCCTTATGCTCTCCTTACTTATGAACAGATTATAAACTTCGTCAATAAAAAAAGATTAGCATTATGCAATGATTTTAAGCTCAAAGCAAAATTGAAATCAGAAAGATTCGAGAGCCAGTCATTCCTCCTTCCTCAAGATTAAAAAAGAAAAGTTTTCTTTCTTGTTTGAGAAAAAGATCTTTTCAAAATTATCCTGCTAAATATTCAAAAGGAAAATCTTTTAGGAAGCAAATTCCTAAAACTTCAAACATTATCTGTTGGAAATGTAATCAAACAGGTCGTTATTCAAATAAGTGTATTATGAAGGAGAAGATTAATAATCTTCAAATTGACGAAGATATTAAACTTGAACCTCTCAATTCCAATTCTGATGAAGAATTGAATGATCCTGATCTTGAACGAGTTTATCAACATCAAGGAGAGTTTCATATTGAAACTAGTTCAAAATTCTCTTCCATTTCAGGTCAAGGTCATAAAATTTGTGGTTGTAAAACCATAGATATTCTTACTCAAGAAGAAAAACTAATTCAAGATATAATTCAAACATCCTCAATTAAAAAAGAAGTTCTCTCTTCTTTTACCGTCCACTTCCAAATCTACGATTACACCATTTAATACAAATGATATATTAAATAGGTTTAATACCGTTTCATCTTCAAAATCTTCTAGTTCTAAATTACATTCAGAAATCACTGAGATGAAATCTCAAATTTCAATCCTTGAACGTCAGATTGAAAGATGTTCGTATGGAAGTTGTTCTCTTAAAAACTAAAACATTGGGACAAGAGAATACTTCTAATCATAATGATTCCTCTTCACCCTTTTGAAGAAGAGACATCTTCTCCAATTCCTCATGAAATTTCTCTAACGGAAAAAGAAAAAAATCAATGTTATTAATTGCATTCAACTTCAAAAATGGTATTACAATATGACTATTGCAGTCAACAAAGATTTTAAATTCACCTCCAGAGTTTTAATTGATTCCGAAGCTGATCAAAATTGCATTAGGGAATGTCTTATCCCCATAAAATATTTTAAGAAAACTTCTGAGCGTCTTTATGGTGCTAGTTGTAAAAAATCCAATATTCTATACAAGCTATCAAAAGTCCATGTTTATAACTAAACATTTGTTTCAAAAATATTTTTTATCTAGTCAAAAACTTAAACTAAGAAGTTATAGTGGCATTCCTTTCATTGTTCAAATTTATTCTTTTCAAGCAAATTCAAAAGGTTCAGAAACCAATGTCTTTGGACAAAAAATATTTTTCAAATTTACAAATCCTCCTTCATAAAAGGATGTCAATTCTTTAAAACAAGCATCCATTTCAAAAATCATTCATATTATAAATCTCAAGAAAAAACATATTCAATTTCTCAAAGAATTGAAGAGCAATTACAAAACTCTTCAATAAAAGAATTTTTTTTTTTTTTTTTTTTTTTTCAAAATCAAATTGAAAGTGAAATATATTCCACTATTCCTAATGCTTTTTGGATAGAAAGAAACATATTGTTTCACTTCCGTATAAAATAGAATTTCATGAATCAATGTTTCCTACCAAGTCTCGTCCTATTCAAATGAATAAGGAGTTACTTGATTATTGTATCAAAGAGATGAATGATTTACTTGAAAAATGATTAATCCGTCCAAGTAAATTTCCACGAAGTTGCTCAGCTTTCTATGTCAACAATTCTAAAGAAATTGAATAAGGCGTTCCTGGACTTATTATCATTTACAAACCTCTCAACAAAGCTCTTCGATGGATTCGATATTCATTACCTCAAAAGAAAGATCCATTAAACAAGTTGCTTAAAACTGTTATTTTCTCAAAATTTGATATGAAACTT
Source organism: Fraxinus sp. 1973-6204 (assembly GCA_903798365.1). Taxonomy (NCBI): domain Eukaryota; kingdom Viridiplantae; phylum Streptophyta; class Magnoliopsida; order Lamiales; family Oleaceae; genus Fraxinus; species Fraxinus sp. 1973-6204. The sequence goes on from CAIGRR010425441.1 coordinate 3,377, forward strand.
GGTTTTTAGCATATTCAAATCAAAGAAGAAGATATGTACAAAATTGCTTTCAATGTTCCTTTTGGACAATACGAGTGGAATGTTGTGTCATTCTGTTTTAAAAACTTTCCTTCAGAATTTCAAAAAATCATGAATAATATTTTTAACTCTCATCAAAATTTTATCATTCTCTACATTGATGATGTTTTAATTTATACATAAAGCTTAGAACAATATTTCAAGCATATCAAAGCATTCATTCATGTTATCAAAAAAAACTGATTAGCTGTTTCAGCTAAGAAAGTTTTTCTTTTTCAAACGCGCATTAGGTTCTTAGGCATTACGTCCATCTAGGAACCCTTACCTCTATTCAAAGAAGTCTAGAATTTACGGATAAATTTCCTAATAAAATTTTGGATAAGACAAGCTTGTAGCATTTTTTAGGCTGTGTCAATTATGTATCTGATTTTTTCAAAAATATACGGCTGCTTTGTGCTCCACTTTTTCAAGGGTTACAAATTAAATAGACATAGGATATGGTGGGGGGTTTTAAAGCAGATTCCAAAAGAGTCAAATTAAGAATAGTTGGTTAGATCCATTTAAGTGTTTGGACTCACCACAAAAGAGTCAAATCAAGAATAGTTGGTTATATTCCATTCAGGTGTTTGGACTGGCACTCAAAAGAACTATTCAACTATCAAAAAATAAATTTTATCAATAATTTTATGTATCTCAAAATCTCAAGATGATTTAATCAATAAAAAATCAATTTTACAAAACTGATCGTAAAGCCTCAAAAGATGTTTTACAAAAAGATGTCAAGATTTTTATTTCAAAGCAAATTTTTGCAAGATGGCATCCATTTTATACTAGGAAGATCAAACGTTCTTGCAGATTTTTTAACAAAAGAGTTTATATAAAGAATAATATTGTGAGAATATTAAATGGATTCTTCTTCTTCCAAGAAGAACAAAAGAAAGCTTAAATTCCTCTACTTTCAATAGAAGATTATACTCAAGGATCAAAAAAGGGATAACAGAGTTCTTCCTCTACTTCTCAAAAAACAACTTTAGCTTCAAAAACTTGTCCTCAATTTTCCAAAAACCTGGAAAGATTCAAAATAAATAAATTTTTAATTTGCCACAACCTTTAAATTACAAAAAAGCTGTTCAACCTGTTTCTGGCCAATTATTAATCCTTCAAAAACCTTTCATTATTTTATCAAACCAATTCATTTACATGTCCTTGCAATGGAAACATCTTGGGCACATATGTGTTCATCTCTAAATGAATGCCTTCAAGATATTTTGCCTCCTCAATCTCATTTTATGCCCAGAAATAAAAAATAAAAAATCAAGAGCTTTTTATGAAGTCATCCCTATTAAGAGTGGATCGGCTATCATAACCCACACTCCAAACCCTCAGAAACCAAATCAAATTGATTTTTCATAAATTAATATTCAAAGGGTTTTGCTTTATGAAGATCGGGGACATAACCCATGGGATGAAAAACGAATACGTTTGTCTAAGGATGAAACTTTTGAATCTCATTTCAATTATTTTGACAACAAAGATGCTTGGTATCTTTTTTTTTTTTTTTTTTAAGACCAGTGACTCAAAGAAAATCAAAGTCGATCTTTAGGATAAAAGTAGAACATGAGCTATGGACATTATGTGCAAGGCCATGTTAGTTGCAAACATGTTTACACAAAAGACGTGAGTATAATGAAATAGAAATACAACAATTAGGATAATTGTATTCCTAACTACCCAATATAATTAGGAATTGAACCAACTGGGTGTAAAACAAATTTCTTGAATGGAAGCATACAATCCACTTCTTTTAATTCCCTTTGCCAAAACCTTTTTTTCTTGATCCTTAATAACAAAATCATTATCAGTAAACTCAACAGAATAATTATTATCTGATGTTAATTGGCTAATATATAAAAGATTTTTTCTTAATTCAGGAGCAACAAGGACTTTGTTTAGTTTCAAATGACCATGTTTAGAGTCTAAAGAGATATTACCACCATGAGAGATACGAAGAACTTGGCCATTTCGGACAAATACTTAATCATGGCTTTTGTAAGTGGAAATATTTTCTAATTTACTTGGGGTTTTTGTCATATGCGAAGTTGTTCCTGTATCGGCATTAAAATTTCAGTCATTTGGATCCTCGATGTTCATAGCAGCGAGAGCTTGAGTATTATCATCCTCAACATAGTCATATCTATCCCAACAATCTTTGGCGATGTGGTTTTTCTTACAAAATATTTGGCATGTAATAGGTTCTATTTGATTTTCTTGTTTTTGATTCTCAGCATTTTGCTTAGTAAAATTATGATAGTGCTGATTATTATAGAAGTTGCGCTGTTTGTTGGGGAAGTTTTGTCTTCCTCCATTGTTTTGTTGAAATCTTGTTCCGCGCAATCCAAAACGACCTCCACGTTAATTTTGACATCTTCCTCTTTGATCGAAGAAAGCTCGGTAATGATCAATAAGTGATTTTTCTTTTTCTTTTTGAGTAATAGTACTTTTTTCATGACCTTGTAAGGCAAGAAGAAATTGGTTGAAGCTCGGTAATGGTGGCCTGGCCAACATTGCAATCTTGAAGTTGAGAGCACGAGCAATTTGAAACACTTTGTCCTCATCAGAAATTGGTCTTCCAATGGCTGCAAGGCTTTCACAAATGCATTTGAAACGCTTGAGGAAATCTTCTAATAACAAAGATTCCTTCTTTATTGAGTAGAGACTGTCCTTAAGCCTAGATTCCTTCTCTTTAGTTGCAGGAAGAATCTGTTCTTCAACAGCCAGCCAGACCTATCGAGAGGTTTTTCCTTCGATTGCCATGCTCACTACATCTTCTATCATCAAACCCATAAGCCAAGCCATTAGCAATCCGTCATTATTTGTTCAAGAAACAAACTGATCTGGGTTGACAACCTTCTTGTCATCTCCTTCTTTTATTAATTTTGATGGAATCCCAGCATCTTCAACAATATGATGTTCAGAACTTGAGATTTCCATAGAAAATAATTTGAAGTGGTGAGTTTGGTGGAGATTAAGCTGGCACATTGGTGTAAATTTTGAATGGTAAGTTTAGGCTCACATGTTTCAGCCATGGAAGCTCTGATACCATAAAGAAAATAGAGAACGGGAAAAAAAGATAAGCTAGAAAATATTATTTTGTATTTTGTTACCTTTGCTATACAAGCTTACAGAATTTATATAAGCATTAAGTTGTTATCCAGTATTGAAAAATAGCCAGACAAGTAGGTGATAATACTAAAGACTGCATTGAAAGTTGGGAAGGTGAACAACCAAACTAATTTTCAAGAGGATGGGAAGAATATTGAAACTTGATGCAATGGAATAAAGAATATGAAAGAGGTTTAACTAATTCATTTAAAATTGGTTTCTGGTCAGTATTCTTATCAGTATTAGCCGGGTTAGAATAAATATGTTTGATAGGATGGTTTAAACACTTGATGCAATGAGACACATTCCAGATTTGAAGATAAATCTTACCTCCTTGAATACTCTTGATTTAAAAGGGTACAAGTACACTAGTAAAGGTAGAGTCCTGAAGGTTCATAAAGGAGCCCATGTTTTGTTATTTGTCTTGTAGTGTTGTACATAATCTTTGATTAATCAGCACATTTTAAGGACTGAGTTGGATTTGGAGATGGATTATGTATTGTCAAAGTCTAATTTTGGAGTCTTTTTCAAGAATACATCTCAATTGAGTTTAGAAGTTATGGGTAATGCCGCTTTGCTACCATTATCGACAGTGCCATTGTATTCAATTGCTAGTAACAGACCCATTTTTTTATCATGAGCCTCCACATAGATACAATACTTAGAAATTTTGATGGAGAATTTTGTTTGTGTTTTTTTATTGAAGAGTTGAAGTCTATTCCTTGCAGTGAAATTTCGTTTCTGTGTGGAGAATCTTTGAACTTTTGTTCATTGTAGTGGAATTTGTACCAATATGAAGTTTGTTAGAATTAAGGTGTAATCCAAATTCTATTTCAAGGATAATTGGGAATTCTAATAAAATTTGAATTAAGAAAAATTCTATTTGGAATGTTATTTTGGAATCTTATTCGAAATCTATTTAACAAATTCTAATTGAAGTTCTATTTATAAGCGCAATTGGGAGTTGAAATTTGTGTTCAACTTCAAGAAATCAAGATATGGACCAAGGAAGACGTTTTGGTGCAATTATGCTCGCCCAAGCTCCAGCACCCAAAGCAGTGAAGCTAGTGCCCACCTAGCGCCAGCTGAATGTTCAATGAGCCGTATGACGCCCGCCTGGCGCTTGAGCGTCATTTTCATCTGTCCTAGGCCCTTTTTGCGTTTTTACACGATTTTTCAGCATTTTATTCCTTCCACAATACGAATGACATTCCCTATATATATATATATATATATATATGGCTATTCTATACAAGTTAGATAAGTTATTTACCCATGTTTGATCCACATTATTTTTTTCATTCTCATTCTTCTACTCATTTTCAACTACAAATTCTTCAATAAAATAATATTTTTCATCACATCAATAACTTTTCCTTCTTTTTCAATCACATATTCCTTATCACATCACTTAAAAAAATGCATTCTCTCATTTTAATATGCACCAAACACACTAATCTCATATTATGTTAAACAAATTATAAACACAAAATCATTGTATTCTTTTCTTCATATTTTAGTGAATTTTCATTTCCTTTGCAAACTGTTTTGTTTATGAGTTTGTGATCAATTACTTCATATTGTGCCATATTTTCTTTTCTTGCCTATTATTACAACAAATTGGTATTGGAGCAATTTGATATCTTCTTCGTTGTTTATAGCAATGTATATGGGAGATAAAAGACTGCTTTTAGATTAACTAATGTAATATAAGCTTTCCCTTCTTTAATGGATTCTTGTCTTTGCATGTTGATTTACGAAGATATTAATAAAAGACAATGATTGTGTAATGTTACTTGTATAGCACCTAGTTTGCATGAGAAATTTTTTCTTGCAAGATGTTTTTACTTACATAAAGAAAATGAGTTATTTTTGTCTCAAAAGTGATATTGGATCGCTGGAGCTTTCTCAACATAACACACACACACACACACACAGTGTAAGCGTGATTTGAACCCATAGGTCCTTGCATTTTTCATGCTGATCTTGTTGGAAAAATAGTTAATAAAAAGTTGATTTTGATCAACCTTTGACCAAATATTTGGATAGGTCCTGCTACTCAAATTTGGAGAGAAATGGGTCGAGCATGTTCTACTCGTCAAGTAGATGAGTTTTGTATATTTTGAAGTCGAAAACTATTTTCGGATGAATGCGAAATTAGTGAATGAAGTAAGGTTGAAAATAATGATTTTTGAATTAAAATCAAAAACTCAAAATATGAAACAACCACTCGAGTGGTTGCCTCGGGCTTAGCGAGCAGCAAAGTCACTGAAATAGGAGCTTGATGCAGTGAAGTTGACGGTTAGCGGGTGGCCAATGAACCTGTGCAACCTTTAGAGAACATGTTGAATTTTGGGTTGTATTTTTTTCATGTGTAACACTTCAATCTCTATAAATTGGACCCCTCTGTGATTGTTTCATTTACTCCAATTACATGCAACCTTGCATACATATAATAGCAAATTTTTTGCAAAATTTATGCATCAAAATTTTTCTTCATTTTCATATAGTTTGTTGTTTTTTGTGATTCGAAGTGCTGCGATCACAAGAAATTGATTGTTGTATCTTGGGAGGCGAAGTTGAAAATCAACTTGGAAAATGAATGAAGAGTATTCATAGTGATCGAAATGGAGAATATGTTGCACCATTTGATGAATTTTGTTTAGAATTTAGAGTCCGTTCGGTAGATATTAAAATTCAATTAAAATTTAAAATATAGCTGTTAATGGGTCCCAATTGTCTAATAAAAGTCAAGAACAACGGCTAGTTTTTCAATTTTAATTTGATTTTAATCTCTATCGAACGGGCTCAAATGGTGACACCATATTCACCTCAATCCAACGGTGTTGTTGAATGCAGAAACTGGACTCTTAAAGAAATGATGAATGCAATATTGATAAGTTCAGGCTTGCTCCAAAACTTGTGGGTAGAAGCTATCCTTTCAGCAAATCACCTTCTCAATATAAAACCACACAAAGGCAAAGTTGAAACATCTTACAAGTTTTGGAAATGTTAGAAACATTCCTACAAATACGTAAAAGTGTGGGCATGCTTAGCCAAAGTACAAATGCCTAAGCCTAAAAATATGTAAATTATAGTAGTTCATATCGATTTCTGGTTCATAAATCATAAATATTTAATGACATAAAGGTACTATAATCGAATCAAGGAACACCACATTCTTTGAAGATGTCTTTCCCTGTAAAGGAAGAGAAGTAAGTTTATAAATATGAACTTATGATATTACAAATGGAAACCATCAAGAAGATGAAGAATCAAGGCACAATAAGATGACAAAAATATCTAAGATTTATTGCTCGAATTTCCTAGCATATTTGCTAAAAAATGATCCAAGGACATTTATTGACGCAATGTATACTCCTGAAGCTCCTTATAGGAAAGAAGTTGTAACAAAGAAATTGAATCAATTATACAAAATCGTACTTGGGAATTAGTTGATCTTCCACCAGAAAATAAAGTTTTAGGTTGTAAGTGGATCTTTGATAAGAAATTAGTATCCGATGGATCAATTGACAAATATAAAACTAGATTAGTACTCAAAGGATATAAACAAAAAGAAGGTCTTGACTTTTTCGATATATATTTACCTGTTATAAGGATCACATCTATTGAAGTATTGATTGCAATCACGGGAATACATAATCTCAAAATACATCAGATGGATGTAAAGACAACCATTCTAAACGGTGAATTAAAAGAAGAAATATACATAGAATAACCTGAAGGGTTTATGGCTCCCGAAAATAAGAAAAAGGTGTGCAAGCTAGCTAAATCATTGTATAGATTAAAACAAGCACCTAAGTAATGACACCATAAATTTGACAAAACTATGTTGTCAAATGGTTTCAAAATTAATAAATGTGATAATTGTGTCTACATAAAAAGCACATTAAATAAATATGTTGATGATATGCTATTATGGGTCATAACTCAAAATTTAATAACACAACCAAGAAAATGTTAACAAAATTATTTGATATGAAAGATATGGGTGCTGCCGATGTCATATTGAGGATCAAGATTCTAACTTTTACACATTATCACACTAATATATATATATATATATATATATATATATATATATATATATATATATTATTATTTTTTTTTCAATTGTATTCTTATCCTTAGTCTTTAGTTATTTATCACATCATGCCCTTGATGAAGGGTTTCGTTCAAAAATTCCATTAAGATGGTGAAAAGAGACTTATTTTTATCCCTTTACATTTTTAAATAAGAAAAAAAAATAGCAAATACAAAAATGTGACTAACTATTTTTTCTTATATTAAAGCACGCTTGTATAATTCTTGGATACACTCATCATAACACACAATATGTGTTAAGTAATGGAAGGTTGAGAATAATATTGCGATAAAAAAGTTGGAGACAAAAGTGTAACATATTAATAAATGTTAGAGACCTTTATTGTAATTTAAATGTGGTGCACAAAAGTGATGGTGTAAATGCAATTATCCATTTTTAAAACAAGATTAGGCATTTTAATTTTCATAAACTTCAGGGAGGTTTTCGAAATTTATCCTAAAACTTTTAAATTTTTTATTGCACCCACATAACTATCTTATGTTGGAGGAGCCCTTTAACCTCTATAGCATATAATTTAATCCAAAACAAGTCTAGTGATAACGATAATTCGTACACTTAAATAAAATAATAATTGTTTATAAATCACATGAAGCGAAAAAATAGAAATTTCACCACGAGATCACAAGTGCCTCTCGGAATTGAATGTCTCAATGGACTATGTCTGATTGATCCATGGGCCGTAAAGGCCACTAGATGCTGAACAATCATTCCCAATCTATACTCATTGTGTGCAATTTTATCCTGGAAAATTACAATAATTCATGGGTTTGAAAAATGAAATTAAAAAATCAGGGGCCAAGTTTTATTATTCAAAAATCAGGTAATATATTAAAACCATAACCCTAATTTTTTCATATCAATTCCCTCACCTCTCTCTCTCTCTCTCTCTCTCTCTCTCTCTCTCTCTCTCTCT
>CAIGRR010425521.1:0-16006 GCA_903798365.1 Fraxinus sp. 1973-6204
CTTATAATTTAATGCTCATATGTACAATGGCAGGCTTTGGATCATGTAATTGCAGAAGCCAGACAAAATGGAATAAGGCTAATACTGGGTTTAGTTAACAACTTGCAAGCATATGGTGGAAAGACTCAGTACGTTAAGTGGGCATGGGAAGAGGGTGTTGGTTTAAGCTCTTCTAATGATTCGTTCTTCTATGATCCGTCCATTCGGCATTATTTCAAAACTTATGTTAAGGTAATCTTATTATCTTAACTTTTTGAGCAATCTCTATAGTTATCTTGGGTGTGACATCAAGCTTCAAATATTATCTCTAAAATGCCAATCAAGATTTTATTTTTGTCTTGTTGGGCTGCTTGCAAAAGAGTATGCATCATATTCTGAGGACTTATAGTTTTCTTTCCAAATTTAGGAGCATGACGATCTGTGTTTTATCACAAGGCTACAACTTTTTGGATGTTTATGTTTGCCTATTCCTATCAACTTTTTACTTAATTTCAAAGTTGTCAGGCTTACAAGACGACTTGCTGCATATAAGACATCAGCCATGTTGGTCTATGTGATCTTGCTATTGAAATGTTTTTTTTTTTAATCATAAAACATGTGTGCTGGTCATTCAAACGAGAAAAGACGAGATGGAACATGTATTTCTCTTGGCACTGACAAATTCCTATGACTGTTTCCTTAACACCCTTTGACCAATTCATCCATCATATGTTTCTAGAAAATGGTTGTTTGGGCATATATATCCTCTGAATATTTGCCTGGAAACTCATTTTCTCTTATTATTATTTATTTATTTATTAGATTTTTAAACATCAAACTGAAGAAGTCCATTTTGTTCATCTCTGCATCGGTACAAAGGACTTGTATTCGTAATATTTGCAACATAAGGACAAAATAATGTGCGGAGTTCCTAAACATGGTCCTTTTTAGATACTAATAAAATCAGACTGGCTTTTAGATAAGTATGATGGAATAAAATGCTTATTTAGTTATTAGACGATACTCCAAGCCATACATACATACATATATTGGAAACACGTAATTTATCAAATGCCACAAGTTGTTGGAGATTTGAAAGTACTTGATTAGTACTCTGTTTCCCGAGTTGAATTTCCCAAGTTAATTTCCACCTTCTTGGAGTTATCTCCAACAGTGCTCTCCAAAAGTAACCTTATCAATATAGTCATTTTTATGTACTTTTTACGCATTCATTGTCTTGTACCATTTGCTTCATATTTTGAAGACATTGAAGATCGACGTGGTAAATTATACAACATGCACATGCTTCATCATCATAGAAGTACCAGGTGAACCAAACTAAGTTTTCCAACTTGGCAATAAGGGTTTATTTGTTGGCCTGCTTTAAATTGTCACTTCATACAGGCTTACAAAATATTGATGACATGGAAATAAGTTGATTGCCATGCTAATTCCATTGCTTTTGCACGATTTCAAACTTGCACTCTAAAATGTTATATATAGGTTTACCTTGTTACATTTGCATGATCAGCATAGTAATTGAGCACTGGAAGATGTCATGCAGGAATTATTAATGTAGCTTTATTTGATTTCCTGAGTAAAGAAAACAATGACGAAGTTCTGGAAGAAAAGAGAGAAGAAACTATTGTTGCTTTTCCTCCATTTTTCTCTTTTCATATGGGAATAAAAAGAAAAAGGAAAGAGAATTCTTCTTGGCTTCCTTTTGTTCTTTTTACCTATAACTAAAATGTGACTACAAAGAGCAGAAAACGCAGTCTCTTTCATGAAATAATTACATCTTATTTGGCAGATGGTGCTAACGAGGAGGAACACATACACTGGGATTCAGTACAGGGATGATCCAACAATCTTTGCGTGGGAATTGATTAACGAACCCCGCTGTATGACTGATGCTTCTGGTGACACACTCCAAGTAAGTCTCAAACCTACTATCCCATTACAGCCCAAGTATGTATATGAGAAAAATATAAGATTATTGAGTATCATATTCTTTAACTTTATTTTACTTTTACCTTTTGGAAATCAAATAAATACAACTTTGGATGTGAAACTGTGTTCAAGACAATGCTAATTTCTTCAATAACTAATGATCTTTAACTTTTGTGTTTTACTCTAAAAACCGACATTGGTAAGACAGGCAGTGCCATAGGTACAAGTATGTGAATGGTAATACATATTTTGTGGTGTCTCTTCTTTGACATATAAAATTGCAGCCTCCGAACTCAATTTTTCAACATGTAACTCTTTGCCAAGCTCTCATTTTGCGTATAGCCTGTCTCTATTTATTTTCAATGGAAGAACGCTCTTTAAATATCTTTTTATGCATAATATTTAACCGTCGAATAAAACTCCAGATCCTTTTGGTTTCAGTGTCTGTTCAACTAGTCTGGTTTGCTTGAATGGGAAGGGGATTTCTTGTAGTTTGATTTTCTTCTCTCTTTTTTTTTTCCCTTGGTGTGGTATGTATTTTGTAAAATTGCAGGATTGGATCGAAGAAATGTCTACTTTTATCAAATTAATTGACAATAAACATTTGCTGACTGTGGGCCTTGAAGGATTCTATGGTCCAAAAAATCCCAAAAGGTCAACTGTGAATCCAGAGTTCTGGGCAGCTGATCTTGGATCTGATTTCATTCGCAACTCAAAGATCTCGACTATTGATTTTGCATCAGTTCATATATACCCTGATCACTGGTGAGTTGTTTGTCTATTAATTATCTAATCATATTATTGGTTACTGCATAATCTGCTCTGTTTGCTCGACTTTGTGATCCATGAAGCTTATAATTCTGATATCATAATACTTTAAACCCCCAAAGACCAGAGATTCAATTTTGGAAGACAGAATAAAACATGAATGGAGAACATTAAAGAATGGCACACTGTGATACTGAAAAAGCGAAGTTTGTTATTATTAATTACATTTCGGAAATTAATTGCTTTTACATTTCAGCTATTTTTCTCTTTGATTTCAATGCCAAGTGGCTGTGATTGTTCTCTTACCTTGATGAACTGTAAATAGCTTGTGAACTTAGCCTGTCGGGATAAGCCTACAGAAATTGCTTGTAAGTTAATTTTTCAGTTTATTCATCTAATGGTCAAAGCTGAACATAAGTTCATTATTTTTGAAATATTCCCAACCTTACTGTTACAAAGCAAAGCAACATGTGCAAACATGTTTAGAAACAAAAATTTACTGGAAATCGAGTTTTAAGTTACATTTATGCCTAGTCAAACATGATCTGTTGCATTCTTCTACTTTTGGGTGAATAACCCAACTAAATCTTAAACCTATTTCTTTTGGTAGGTCTCATAATCAAGATTTTGGATACCAACTTAAATTTGTCTCAAAGTGGATGCTTTCGCACATTGAAGATGGCGACAAAGAACTGAAAAAGCCCGTAATGTTCACTGAATTTGGATTGTCTACTGAGAACAAAGGATTCGACCCTTCACAACGAGACAAATTCTACAAAGTTATTCTTGATATCATATACAAGTCTACAAAACGAAACAAATCTGGTGCTGGAACTTTAGTCTGGCAGTTCTGGGTCGAAGGGATGGAAGAGTTCAACGATGATTTTGGGATTGTTCCGTGGAAGAGGCCTTCAACATATAAACTGTTTTCAGAACAGTCCTGTCGGCTGGCAAGAATTCAAGGAGTTATTCCATCACAAAAGGAACGTTTGAACAAATTATGCATCCAAAGATGGTAAAGATATAAATTTTTTCAGATGAAAAGAGAAATCTGGTTGTATCTTTTTGTTGGTTTTGATTGTTTAGGGCAGTTCATTGAACTTATCCCACTTACATAGGTGTATAATCTCATCATCTTAATGGCATGTGCTGATTTTTTTGCTGCACTATTGTTTAGAAACTGTTCTTAAATGCATCTATTTATTTTTTTTCCTGGAAAAGTAACTTTTGAATTTATGGGGTTTCTGTAAAGTAACTCGGAAATCTGTTGGGGAAAACTCACTTTGATTATTGTTGTTGAAACATAATTATCGACGGAGTAGAATGCCAAAAAAAAAAAAATAGATCTTTTTTATTACCTTTTACTAATTGAAAATTCCTGTTCAAACAAATAACAAAAGTATAAAAACAAACTGGCCTTTTCAATGAAGCAAAGTAGCACACAATATGAGAACATGTCTCCATCTTCATACAGTGATCAAGAAATTCAAAAAAAGCGAATTGAATCCTTCTGACTTTCCCATCATTGATAGATCATTATGTCAAACAATCAACTTTTGTGGGCGTAGACAAATTTTCCCACAAATTATGAATTTCATTCCATTTGCAGATACTGTCCCTAACAACACTAACCAACCAAGAAAATATCTGAAAATCTCCAATGGATTCCAAAGGTTTCTCTCTCTTCATCTACTTCTCTCTCTTCCGATACATCTCATCCCTTGAATTTATCTTCAATTCTTTCAATTCCTCTTCTGTTAATCTCTATGGCAATGCCACCATTGAATCGTCAATTCTCACTCTTACAACTGATACAAACTTCTCCATTGGAAGAGCCCTTTATCCTCAATCAATCCCTACTAGACCTTCAAACTCATCCCAACTCCTCCCTTTCTCAACTTCCTTCATTTTCTCCATCTCTCAATATCCTAACCGCCTCCCTGGACATGGCTTTGCCTTCCTTTTCACGCCATCGACTGGCATAAATGGCACGAATTCAGCTCAGCACCTTGGCCTGCTCAATTTCACGAATAATGGTAACTCAAACAACCATGTCTTTGCCATCAAGTTTGATGTGTTCAAGAACCAAGAATTCAATGATCTTAATGATAATCATGTTGGTATCAATGTGAATTCTCTCACTTCTGAAGAAATGCATGAGGCTGGATACTGGGTTGGAAATGATGAAGATTATGATAATGAGTATGATGTTGGATTGGAATTTCGCCCTTTGAGGTTGAACAATGGAGACAACATTCAAGTTTGGATCGATTATATGGATTCTCGAGTAAATGTTACTATGGCACCTGTAGGTATGGACAAGCCTATTAGGCCGTTGATTGATTATCCAGTAGACATATCAGGCGTTTTGCTGGGTCAAATGTATGTTGGATTTTGTGCAGCCACTGGAGCATTAGTTGAAAGTCATAGGATTCTGTCATGGAGCTTTAGCAATTCCAATTTTTCCATTGGTGATGCTTTAGTCACTGAAGATCTACCATCTTTTGTTGCTTCAAAGGCTTCCTTTTTTCGTTCCAAAGGCTTTATTGCAGGGATTACTGTAGGCAGTGTTTTCATTATTCTATGTGCAGTCGCAATTTACGTGTTTTTGCTACGGAGAAGGAAAAACGGAAAGGGCAAAGAACTCGAAGAATGGGAATTGGAGTACTGGCCTCATCGCATGGATTATCAAGAAATTTATTCTGCAACAAAAGGTTTTGCGAAGGAAAATGTAATCGGCTGTGGAGGAAATGGGCAAGTCTTTAAAGGGGTATTGGCAGGAGGAATCGAAGTGGCTGTGAAGCGATTTTCACTTGAAAATGAGCGTGGAATGAGAGATTTCTTGGCTGAAATATCAAGTTTAGGTAGATTGAAGCATAGAAATTTGGTGTCATTGAGAGGTTGGTGTAACACAGAGAAAAGAAGCCTACTTTTGATATACGATTATATGGAAAATGGAAGTTTGGATAAATGGCTTTTTGATTGTGGCAGAAATGTGGTGCTGAATTGGGAACACAGGATGGCGGTGTTAAAAGATGTGGCTTCCGGGGTCTTTTATTTGCACGAGGGGTGGGAATCTACGGTGCTGCATAGAGATATTAAGGCAAGCAATGTGTTACTAGACCAGGACATGAATGCAAAACTGGCAGATTTTGGCTTGGCTAGAATGCACCATCGTGGACAATTGGCTAGCATGACCCAAGTTGTAGGCACCGTGGGATACATGGCACCAGAACTTGTTCGTACTGGACGCCCTTCAGCTCAAACTGATGTTTTTGGTTTCGGGGTGTTGGTTTTAGAGGTGGTGTGCGGGCGGAAACCAATAGAAGAAGGGAAGCAAACCCTGGTTGAGTGGGTTTATGGGCTAATGGAAAGAGGGGAACTGATCAATGCATTAGATGAGAGGCTGAAGAGAAATGGCAAATTCGACCAACTGGAAGTTGAAAACGTGTTGCGCTTGGCCTTATGGTGCGCGAATCCAGATCCAAATGCACGTCCTTCAATGAGACTAATCTTGAAGAAACTGCAAGTGCAGGAAGCAGAATCTGAAGAAGTGACAATTGACATGCTTACTGATATGCATTCATCTGAAAGATTGTTTTATTATCATCAGAATATTGGATCTGAACTTCCGACATTAGAAGATATACGAAATGGGCTACTCTCCTCGTCCATTTCTAGGAGCACATCAGATATCAGTTTAACGGGTCGATAATAATGTTTAAGTTGATAAAATTTGACATTATTTTTTCTGTTAATATCAGATTGCTACTAAAGTTATACCTTTTTTTTCTTGATTCAGATCTTGCCAATGGACGTATGTTTTGATTTTTGTTAAGAAAGGTAATAGATTTAGGGTTCGTTTGATTGCGAAGGTGGAAAATGTGTGGAAAGAAAATGTTTTACAGGGAATTGAATTGCTTAGAAATTGTTTTACTGGGAATTGTAATTAATTGTTTTTTATTGGTATAATTTTCCACCTGGAAAATGTTGAATGTTTGGTTCCGTTACGCTTCGTTTTTTTTTTTATATAGAAATTGTTCATGAAAGTGATAATTTTTTCTACCATTGAGTCTAGAATTTGTTCCAATTGCCAAAAATTAAAAAACAAAAATTACCATACCGAATACAATTCATTTGACTTTGTTTTGCATGAAAATGGTTCATTAAAGGAAAAAGATTTTTACCATCATTAATAGGATTTTTTCCAATTGTCAAAAAATAAAAAAAAAATAAAAAAACTTGAAAAATCAATTCCAACCAAAATAACGAGAAAATGTTTTCCTCCAAAAGGTGGAAAATGTGGAAAGTTGGAAAAAAAAAAATTCAGGAGAAAATTTTACTATCAAGCATATGCAAAAGTTGGAAAATTTCATTTTTCATGGAAAATTATGGCTATCAAACGGAGCCTTAATTCAAATTCATTCCCTTGGTCACGTTGATTACGGATTGTTTGAATTTAGGTGCTGTTTATGTTTGAATAGTAGACTTGATCAAAGTTTGAGCTCCATACCATTCAAGAATTACGCCTAAAAGTGGTCAAGTATTGCAGACTGTTTGCTTTAAGATTCAAAATCTAAGCATTGAACGGTAGAATGTGAAGGCCTAAAAGAGAATGTCATCGTCAAGCTAGCAGTCCGAGATTGTTGGTAAGCCTCGAGCCAAGCACGACATGAAATAGTTTTTCCATGTCGGGCAAAACTACATTGAAATTTTTTCATGATCTATCATGAACGACATCCCAACCTGTGCTAGGCCAACCTATACTACCAATGTTTTTCTAACTTGGACTGTCGTGATGGGATCCATCATCCCCTCACGTTTATGGGCCAACCTTTTTTCATCCAATTCTTATCACCAACCTTCCATTAAATTAGCACATACGTACAAAATCTAGGTCAAGAGGGAGTAAAAAGACTTATTTAACCCTCGTATTTTCAAATAAGGAGTAAAACCAAGGACTCATCCTAAATTTCCCTCATTAAATTCCATGTTTTTGGCCAAAGGTGGATTCATCCCCATGTCACCAACAGGAAAAGGAAAATATTTGAATAAACTCTTTCATCAAATTTAATATCATAATTTACACCAGAGTGAATCACTTTTACATTATACAGTTAAAATAAAACTATGATGCCGCCCACCTCTTTATCAAAATGGATGGTAAGGCATATGAATACAGATCTTTCACAGATTGTCGGCTGCAACAATGCAAATTTTCTCCTATCGAAATTATTCTTGGGTCTTCATTATTTGGGTTACAAAACCAAGCGCAACAGTTCTTCCTGATGATCTAAGTGATACCCGTCCCAGAGCTCTGGATTTTGCATACTCCTCTACACAAACCGATCCTTGCAGAACAACCTAAGGTAACAGAAATACACACTTAAGTCGGCTACTAGAGAGCACTAGTGCAGATAAAAAAAGAAGCAAAACACAGAAAAAGGAAGAAAAAAACCATATAAACTGAAAGAATTCTGTACCACAAACCTCAACTACAGCGTTTTGCTTCGCTGATATACACCTCGGGGACTTTTTGGTAACGTTCCCAGTCTTTGGATCGAGCAGTGACAATATCTTCACAACTCTTGCAGCCTCTTTTGCGTGGTGTATGTGTAATTCCAACTGCAAATTTTAGTAGATATTGCGATAGTAAGCTCCTAAATAACATGACAACAAAATAAATAAAAATTATTTCCACAAAGAGTGAAACCTGAGAACCAATTAGAATGGGAATCTTAATATCAAGCACGAGAATCTTCAGTTCCAAGTGGTTTGAGACGCGAACTGGGAAATTAGGGTGACATAAGACACCCCCAGCTGTCACACGATTGCTCTCAATACCCTGTAAATTGATTGTGACATTGTCACCAGCTCTTGCAATCTTACAAGCTTGAGAATCTCGTTCCAGAGAATGCACAGTTGCTACTTCTCTCGAAGGCATAATCAGTACCTGTAACCAACATACACAAACAAGTGTTATGAGTGGCAGTTATTACACTCTCTTCACAAAGGCAAACCAGCTCAGAAGATTCCATCATACCTATATAAACCAAACCACGAGAAACGTTCTATCCATTAGACAAACAATTCCACCACAACGAACACATTTGAAATGCTACATACATAAAATACTCTTGCTCCGAAGTATATCAGTTGATAAGCAATTACGAACTTACATGACGCATTTACAGCAACAATATAGAATTTACAATAACCTCAACTTGTAAGGATGGTGACTTCAACAGTCTAATCTCATCCATGTTATCTAGTAGATCTCTAGAACTATGTGGATATGCAACCCAAAGGAGAATTTTGATGAAAATTAGCCTGTAAAAGGCAGGTTTGAGAACAAAGAGATGACTATTAATTCGAGATGGAGACTGATCTCGTGTGCATTGTTGGATCATTTAAAGGTATAATAAGTAGTGTAGTAGAACCACAACTCATTTAGAGAGCTTGAAGTCAAGACAACAGCAAAAAACATTTAAAGTTTGCAATTGTCTCAATCTTTCCAATTGTATAGAATGAAGAAACTGGAAACAAACAAGGACCAAATTATAACCTAAAACAAGAAAACAGAGTGATGTACCAACAGAAATTATAATAAGACTAGTGCTACTAATCCCTCCCTAAATAATGCATCACAACGGCTATTCATAATTCAAGGATTAATATATTGGCACACACCGATCAAGATCTTCACAGCTACTAATCTAATTGTACTTCGTCCAGTTCATAGTGAATACCCCAGTAGGAATTTCAGAATTGTCAAGGCAGGAATTGAAAAAGAATGCTGTTTTTAAGAAATGAACTGTAAAGTGCAGGCACAAATAAATTTTTGATATATTGGGGGGGGGGGGGTTAGCAAGCGGGTAAATCAGTTCTCCTTTTCTACGGAAAAAGTTTCCAATACGGATTCTGCGTTTGTCGAAATGACTTTAAAATTAGACGGAGTTTATTGAAAACTAAATGGCAGCACAATCTGTACCTTAGAACCAGTTCGAGTTGCTCCAGTCTCCAATTTCCCGCATGCAGATACCTGACCTTGTGATTGCGATTTGATAATGTCACATATTGGCATTAGTAATGGCTTTGAGTAATCTCTTGTAGGAAGTTGAAGAGAATCTATTGCATCCAATAAACAAGGTCCATGAAACCTGCAATTCAGTAATTTCACAAGTTCTCAATATAGCATCACATATACGTTTGGGAATCAAGAAACATTTCGGTAAGTTGTGTGTTTATGTACTTGATATACATTTTAGGACAATACAATGTAGATTATAGCATATAAAAGCAATCAACGAGAGAAACAAGCATCCTCTTTCTTTCACCCGCAGACAATGACGGAAATCTTTAGAGTCATCAAGGATTTAAAAATATTGGTTTTCAATTCATGCATTTGTTGAGTAGATCAATAATATCACCAACTTAATAAGTATAAGGAGAAGAAAACCATATTATTCTTTTCTTGCATATGGTTACCATAAAACTGTTATACCATTTACATGGCAACATATGAACCCTGCTCAAAAGCAATCACAGATTCAAACAGCCGCCTTACTTCCCTTGACATTACACATGGCAATCGAAAGTAACCAGGATCAACAACACAAAAACATGCATATACAGTAAGACATAAAAGAAAACATCAAAATGAACAAAACCAAAAAGAATGTAATGAAAGGAAACAGCACAGAGAGGAATCTAACCAGGAGAACAATCGTTTATCAGGAGTTGCCACCAAATTTTGGTTTTCCATCGAACTTGCTGGAATCCATAATACAGAAGAGTCTTTAAAACCACATGAGCGAATAAATGTTCCAAGTTTCTGCTTAACCATATCAAATCGTTCCTGGGAGTATTCTACTACATCCATTTTGTTAACTACAACTATAATTTGATCTACACCAAAGCTTCTAATGAGCTGTGTGTGTTCTCTTGTTTGTCCTCCAATAGGATCTAGGCCTGCTTCAAATGAACCCATTGAAGCATCTACCACCAGAATGGCAGCATCTGCTTGTGTTGCTCCAGATATCATGTTCGGAACAAAATCTCTATGGCCAGGGGAGTCGAGCAGAACCACATGGTATTTCCTAGAATTGAAAAAAGCAACAGCCACAGTCATGGTTATACCCCTTTCCCTTTCTTCGGCACTTTCATCCAATGCCCACGCATAAGCAAAGGACCCCTTTCCCTGTTCAAAGAATGAAGCACACATTCAGGACACCAAACCGAAATCCATGAAAAGCACAAAATATGGTTGCTTTATTACCTGTTGTTTAGCTTCCTTTTCATACTTGTGCATCTCTTTTTGGGATATCTTTCCCAAAAGATGAAGTAACCTTCCTGAAAGTGTCGATTTTCCAGAATCAACATGGCCAACCTAAGTATTTAAAACAACAAATTCAGTAGAAAATACCACAGACATAATTGAACAGATTATCGAGGATTACATTCTGATTGAAAAAGATAACTTACAATCGCAAGATTTAGTTGACTCAATCTGTCTTCTGCTTGACCTGGCATCATCCATGCCTCAGGTTTATATTGCAAATTAGATGTGTCTTTTTCCTCGTTAACATTTCCCGTTCTCAATTTGGAAGACAAAGAAACACTCCTCATACGACTAATAAGTATTTCTGGTTTGCTCCCATTGTCTGAAGCAGAGTTTCTCTCCTTCACTCCGCTATGTCCATCCTTCGTCATGGTTGCAGATGAGGAATTGGGCCCTTCGGTACCCAACTCTGATTCTATTAGAATATTCTTCTCTCTTTCACTTGAGGGCATATCTAATGATGATAATCTTTTGAAATTGGCTGCATGCAAAAAGTAGTGGCCATCAGAAAGGTGTAAAATGTTATCTAATAAAGGAACAAAAATCAGTGTATCTATATCAAGAGTTTAAATCACCAATTGAGCATAATATTTTCTTAGGCACTTTGCAAAAGAGAATTTTGCTCAACGAGGACTTGAAGAACGGACAACAACTACTACAAACTTCAATTTGGGATCAGCTTCATTTCCTCTTCATCTGGTCAATTGCCAGGACTACTGGAAGATCCAATTCCATAGATATCCTACTATGTTAATATTATGGACATTGTCCTTTAATGACCCAAAAGTCAGTACTGTAGCATGCACTGGGTCCCTTACCATTGGGACTTCCATGTTTGACTTTAGGAATTTTATGGTCATAGATAATCCCTATACTACCACTCCATTTCATTGAACATGCTCTAATTCTATGCACTGCGTCCAATTCAAGATCCAATAATTGAAACCCAAAGTACCTTAACAATCACTCTTTAAGACAACAAGATTCTCTAAAATAACTTTACTATCATTTTTATTTCTATTATGACTAAAAGAACATTCCATGTATTCCATCTTACTTCTATTCAATCTAAAACTTTTAGATTCCAAAGTGCTCCTCCAAAATTCTAACTTATGATGTATCCCCACCTTAGTCAAGTTGACTAAAACTATGTCATCAATCTATATCCATCAACGTGTGCATAACTGCATACAATCATCCTTTCATTGAGTAGAGTAAAATATTTTAAGGTGTCATGCTGCTAAAAAAGCCAATGAATTAGGTTAAAATGCCTACGGAATGCTAATGAACCGGGGCTACATCACCAGTTTATCCCGATCCCACGAAAATAGGCTTAGTGCTTTTTCTGTGAAATAAAGCCAAGCCTTTTACGCCTTCCATCCCACTTTTCCTTGCTTAATCATTCTTTGAATGATAATCATAGAGTTCATGCTCTTCTTGCACCTAAATTAAGAGCAAAAACTCCTGAAAACAGAATCTAAACATAAAAAGATACCTTTGGAATCCCACTTTGAGGAATGCAGTCCACTGGACACCAAATCATCAGGAGATGGGGAATCGAACCTGAAAGGGGCTGCTATCAACATAATGCATAATGTCAAAAAAAGAAGATGTTATGTCCCCAATAAAAGTTGTAAAGACTTCCTCGAATAATGTTGGACTAATAATTTTTTTAGGTATAAAAAAAATATATTGATCTACTGAATGACTTGGAACTTTTATATGTTCTTCTAGGGATTGACAACCCATATTAGATCTTATGCTGACCTATATTAATGTTCCGATGATTTTGAGAGCTAAAGGCCCTAAGGAATTCATGAAAATTCCGACGGATATTAAAACCATCTTCTGTCACGACAACATCATTTTTTGCTTCAAAGGCTACAGATTTTGAGGGTGTCCCGTGACGAAATGGTGCAAAAAGAGACTTGGCCATCACTGATGCTCCAGAGTTTTTGCATCTGCCACCACCTGCATGGAAAGTATCTACTCTATATATAAGAATATGGAAACAGACATGGGTGCTATTGAACAGAAATATATTTGACCAATCAGGAAGATGTCATTTGATAAGATTCAAAAAAGAAGTCTAATTACAGAAATGAAATATAATCATTCCCATAAATAAATCATATTAACTTGATGACTTTGACAGGAATAGAAAATGTATAGTATTCATTCATAAAAAGAGGGGAAAACTCCATAAAAGAAAAGCATTTCTATCTATGGAATGTAACTTAAAACAGTGAGAAATTCATCCAAAAACATAAAGCAACAGATACAGAAACACTTCATCACCTGCAGTGCTATCACCATTTCGACTAATTTTGACCAAACAATTGCGTAAAGCCCCACATATATCACATTCAGATATACCATCTTCATTATCATATGTACAAATGGGGCAACACCATACTCCAGTCTTGATGACTTCTTGGTTTGCCTTTGTCTGATGTGTAATATCTGTTGCAACAAAGTCTTGATCAAGCAACATGGTACTCAACATCAAACATGTTTAGAAAATATGTAACCCTTATAGGAATGTTAGAAGGGACAAGCCATACGTCTGCTCGCTGCTCAGCTTGGCTCGCCCCGGAGGGCCCCGGAGGCCAGCCATGGGGCGAGCCAAGTTGGCATTTTCCGTATGAGCCCTTTCTGACTCATATGGGTTGACTTGCAGCTCACTGCCGAGGTCAAATAATGATGATGATGATGATAATAATAATAATAATAAATGGAATTTAATAATAATATAAGGAAAACGTGGCAAGGCAAGCAGAGCCACGAACTTTTGAAACGAGCTGGCTCGTGCTCGATTTGCCCTACTATCAAAATTGGATATTAAGAGTTAGTTCATAATATTGATTTAGAAGTTCATTACTCTCAAGAGAGGAAACCAACTCCTGCCACCATAGTAAAAACTGACTAAAAGTGAAAAGTTCTCCCGAGCAACTATTTCATGGATAAAGTTTCATTTTTGGTAAGCCAGATTTAGTTTCTTAAATACAAACCGGAATGCATTCTTAAGTGTACTTCTCCTCTCTTGATATTTCTATTTTAAACTTTCATACCGTGTACAAATAGCTAGATGCTAGGTAGTGTCTAATAACTTAATGAAAGAGTGCACTTACAAGTTCANGAATGCATTCTTAAGTGTACTTCTCCTCTCTTGATATTTCTATTTTAAACTTTCATACCGTGTACAAATAGCTAGATGCTAGGTAGTGTCTAATAACTTAATGAAAGAGTGCACTTACAAGTTCAAAAATATATTAGAAAACATTTTGATATTGACCGTGCACTTCGCCAAACTTATGCATGAAAGCGTAATAGCATCAACCCTCAAAAGAAGAAGCACAACCAATATTTCATGAACTCATACATGTACAGAACTCACCTCTTTTTATATTTTCATATTCATACAAATCATCATAGTGATAATCATCCTCGTAGTCATCGTAGTCATCGTAATCAACCCCATAATTCACTTTCCGAGGCATGGCACTACTTTCTGTCATATATAAACAAAACTGTAAACGAATATTTATTTTCTAGACTTCAAATTATTAAAATATGAACTATCACCCTGCTACAACAAAAGACCAGGATATAGATAGAGCCAATGAACTGACCATAGATTTAAATTTTGAAGTCCATAATTTCTCTAGCCGAGCCATTTGAATTTCAATAGATTGCAATCCTAAAGACGACTGACTAGGGGAGATACATTCACAGCCTTTCGACAATTCTATCCAGGAGGAGGAGTTTATAAAAACGCTAACAGGGAAACAAGATATGCATACTAGTTGGAGTGGTTTTGGTTCACCAATTAATCCCAAAGGCACTAAGGCTTCCTCATTCATAGAATATTAATTTACCATTATTCAGAATAGACCTTAACACAGAGAACAACATGTAAGTTCCCATTAAATCAAATTCACAGGCCGCAAGAGCGACAAGATTCAATATTTTCCACCTCTAATGCCAATAATTAAAACTTGCAAAATGAAAAGATTCCTGAGCAACAAAATTATAGCCAAGAAATACTCTTTTTTCTCCAAAAGAGTATTGAACAGTTGATAACTAAATAATAAAGGGGCCAATCTTGCACTTAATAACTAATTTAACATATAAAATCCAAATTTAAACAGATTATACCTGCTGAATACTGCGGTCTTCGTTGCTCCACCAATTCCACACAACGCCTCCTTAACTTTTTTGTTCCTGTGCAGCTGCAATGTGTAATGAAAAGGATAAAAAATTTCATCGACCATGTTTTTATATCTCCATAAGACACCAAGGATTTGAATCGTCCCAAATCCTAACAGGCAAAGGGTTAGCCAAAATTCAGTCTACAAAAGCAGTTTAGAGATTTTCGTCCGAGCGTTGCTTAAGGAAATTTTCCCCCAAATTGGGTGCCAGTGAAAATTACTCATGTAGCCATTGAACTTTTCATAAATTCTCGTTTTGGCCACCAAACATCTAATTAGTCTATCACTTAGTTTTCGATTGCATGTTAGCCACTCCATCACTTGTTCATGGAATTTAACTTTTCCATAATACAAATTCTTTAAAAAATAAAAAATAAAATCAAACTCATTTTTAATTACAAATATTTTACTACGTTTATCCATAACATTCTTTATTTTTTCACCATACATTTTTTCTTTTTAAAAAAGACAATTTTGGTTGACCCATTGTTTACTAGGGTTTAATTTTGGACAAGTATTAGGGTTGATAACCTTGCTCGAAGATTGAATTGAGTTTCAATATACGTGTATCAGTAATATCTCGAAACTTTTTATTCTATCATATTTAAGAACCAAAATAATCATACATCTACCTATTATTTTGATGCATTTTATTTATTAATTTTGCATATCTATAATTATATCTAAATATCACATGAGATGAGAATCAATTTTTAGACCATTATAGTCATTCTACCTTTTTATTATTTACCATTAT